>BGPR01024642.1:2850-23033 GCA_013235015.1 Araneus ventricosus | reverse complement strand
TAACATATTTTGAAAAATATCTAAAACATATTTTTATATCAAGAAAAATATCTACAGAATATATGGGCTAGTTTACATACTGGTACTTTTATAGCAAAATTTCATTTTAATTAAAAGAAGATGAGGTCTCGTAAACCGCACCTCTCTAGTTAAGGGTTAAGGCCGAAGAGGGACTTGGGGGTTGAGCCTCTTGAACGCCCCTTGGATCCGCCCTAGAACGAAGACCATAATCTTAGCGTTTATTTTACGTTTTCAAATTCAGAAGACGCAGAATGAGATAGGGAGAAAATGAAACTTAATCCCGGGTGCCGTTTGTCCACATTACGACAATGATGATTATTGTTTCGATATTGAATAAATAAAATTTTCACTGGAATGTCAGATTAAAGAGGAATTATGTATTCAAAGTGATCTCGAAGAGAGATTCTAGCCCTTTGCACATTCATCTTAGATCATGGCCAAGATAATAGTTGAATTTTAATAAGTTATTTAAATAAAAATAATTAGTAAAAAAATTATTGACCGCCAGAGGCGTTAAAAGTCTTCCAAATGAAAAAGGCAATAAAACCAGAAATTACGAAGTTGAAAACTTTACCGTTCATGCTATAAAATGAAGTCCAAACTATTAAAAAATTCAGGAAATATATGGAGAAATGCCTGGTGTTTCCAAACAAAGAAAGATCTCGAAAACTCACTTTCCACTGCCAAAAAAATAAATATTCATTGCTGCCCTTGCACTTTCTGTCCTTTTAACAATGGTTCTTTCCCCTCCCACTGCCACTCTTGATTGATGTCTCCAGTAAGTTTATATGTTTCACTTCCTACTACGCCCGATTAAATTTTAAAATAAAAATCACCTGTATTAAAAATCCTATATATTTTTACAGTATTTTTCTATGGCGTTTAAGCTAGGAAGTTTAATTCTTTTCTCTAGAATACAACTGTGGACTTCTTTCGTTCTTTGTACTGAACCCCTTTACAAGTATCTCCTTTTGAGAGTCTCTCCTTACCAGATTTATGGAATTATCAATTTCTTATTCAAAAACATCTCAATTATAGCCACCTTCATATAGAACTTGAGGAGACTATCTCTCTGAGTTTTTAAGATACATATTCAGATTTAAAAGCGACATCTGTAACATACACAAACATTACTTTATAGAATTTAATATGTTTGTATTTGAAATTGCGTCTTATTCCGTTCCTAGAAATTCTAAATCTTCTTGCATGTGTTGCACAAACTAGTAACCTTTCTGCTTTATCACCTAGTTTTCGTCGATGTTGCTTTGACAAGTACAAACATGCTCCCGATAACTACTTTTTTTCAACTACCTTTATGAAGCCCATAGTACGGTAGAATATTAATCAGCGGTAATGATAACACGATGATGTGAAACCACTCGAATGTAGATGATGAATAAATTTTATCCTGAAGCCGTACTCTTTCTGCAGAAGCTGAAGCATTTACACAATCTAATGCGGCAGCCTCTTTTATAGATTAGTAGAGATTGATGAAAATACCACAGCTTCGGTCAAGAACCGGACCCTGATAAACTGCATGTAATGCTACTAAAATAATCATAAATTGAATTGTTGGAAATTGCAGGTTTATTAATCACAGTGTAATTTCATTTCTTCTGGGCAGTTGCTCCTTACAGTGCAACTTGAAGGAAAGGTTTTCTACTAAATTTTTTTTCGATGCCAAGAAAAAAACAAAATAATGTGTATGAAGTGCCCCACTTCAAAATCGGCTTATACTTTATGGTTTATTGAAATATCTACGGATTGTTTGTACACTCTGTATTTATATTTGCAAAACACTAAGTACTTAGATAACTTTACAAACGGGAATAAATAAGGTTCATGTCAAAATGAGGAATAATCTTTTGTATAGTTAGGGAATTAAGATTTGAAAATTTGTAAAATAAGTATTACCACTTTTATTATTGAAAAAGTTTCTATATAAAATTTGATATTTCACTCAAGAGAATCGACTTGTTAAAGTGTTCGTTTCTTGAATATAAAGCCTGCAGTTTTAATTCTGGGCTTGTAAATGAAAATTAGTTTTATTACTATTTGTTTCGGGTGTGATATGAATAGGACGTTTTCATAATAAGTGCCCACAGTACCACTCAACAAGCAGGAAATCAGCTCACTGATTACACATTCTTGATTTTAAATCGTAATAGTATTTCAGTTTCTGCTTCGAATAATATTTTTTATAATCATCTAGGCATATCTTCATTAAGCATTCTTCAAATTATTTATGGTTATGCGAGATATTAACGTACAAATTTACAACACGTTTCAAAATTTATGAACTATATTTTAAAATAATGAAAATTATTAGAAGACAAATACATATAGTAATATAATTCTCTTTTCATATAAAATTTATGGCATTCGCTTACGTCCAGGGATTCCTGTGTTATTTTAAAACTGTCATGATGTAGAAACTTTCTGCAGCATCATACATTATTCTTTCGGAATTTTTAAAGCCATGGTATTTAAAAGATGCATTAAAAAGAAATAATTTAGTTTTGATTCCATATGAAGAAAGAAACTGCGTTTCGGCAAGCGCTCTGAAAGTTTCAATAAATTCGATTCTTGTTCTGCATGTGTATTAGAATGTATGTAACCGTATATGTTCGGTAGCGCTTGAGTCTTTTTATCTAAGCTTCTGAACTCATCTGTTATAAAGGTTATGTTCTATTTTATTCGAAATAATATTAGCACAATGCTTGACAAAAAAAGTAACTGAATTGAGTCCATATGAGATATGAAAAAATTTGTTATCAGGAATCCTGAATATTACTCTTTTCCTTACGAATTATTCTTATCTGGTAGGCTCGGAGAGAGTAACATTAACATTCTCGAATAAGTTAGAAACATGCCGTTTCTTGATGTGCATCGTTTCACAGCGAAAATTGAAAATCATGTAACTTCAAAACTTCTCGTACAAATATGCTGAAATTTTTGCATATACATCAGGTGGCCATCTGCATCGGTTACTGTTAAAATTTATAAGTATTGCTATTCAAAAATATTTTAACATCAATTTTGATAAAATATTTCTTGTGGTCAAAATAATTTTGATATAAAAAGTAAAGGTTTCAAGTGTGGAGAATAATTCATATTACTACAAAAAAAAATTATAGGTCAATAGTTATATTATTTCTCAAGATATCAATAAAAATTCAAAATTTTAGCATTAGACACTCACAATTTCATTTGTTTAGAATTGCGAAACAAAAATTGATGAAACTTAAAGTTCCAGCATAAATTTTTATGTAGATTCGAAATTTGTTTAAGAAAAATGTGTGTTTCTATTTGAAATTTTGAAGTTAGTGCTATTATAAATATGTGTTTGGCCCCTTATGAAAATTTTAAACAAGAAATATTTTATTAGACCTTATTTCCTAAAATTGGTTCTTTTTGTTTTAATACACTTTGAATGACTTGAAAATAATGCGGGAGTGTCATCCGCGACTGCACTTTTCATATTTCAACACCAAAGCAAACCGATAAAGGTGTCGAAAACCTGTTAAACATAAAAGTCCTTATGTCAAGTGGCTATCCGGCCAAAACTGGTTTCCCTAAGTGTTCCTGAGACTCAAATACCCGAAACAATCCCCGTGCACATAAATGATGGGATGGTTAAAATGCTTTAGAATTCTGGAGATCAAGTTGTAAATTCAGGTGTCGTTCTCCTCATCTGGGCGTCTTTAAAAATCACGAGGACCATCCCAACACAGCCCTCCTGTAGCTCAAAAACGGTGAATTAATCTAATATAAAACAGTAAAATAACAAAAAGTATAGAAACAGACTAAATTTGAAATTCCAGTAACATTATATTCATATGTCAATCTCGTAATCTCGATAAATTCTGTTGATAACTTCGGAAAATATTTTCTAATGGATGTTTTAGTCATTTTAAAATTCAAAATATTATTCATTCAATGATTTCACTTTTTAAATACATTAACTAAAATTGTATATAAACTCCTGTTATTTTCTAAATTCATTTAAAAATTCAGATTCCTAAAATTAATTTCAATTTTGAAATTTCTAAACTATTATACCACCCTTCCATATATTTTGAAAAGAATGATACCAAACACAAATAAATACAATTAAAATAAGCCTGATCCTTTTCGAAAAAAGAGAACCAAATAAAATATTGCAGACCTTATTACTCAAACTGTGGACGGTCGGCCTACCACACAACTAGTACTCAGATTTATATTGCTCTCGGAGAGTGTGGCGATGCAAAATTGCGGCATAACAAGCAGGAATAAAATATTCCAAGCGTGATCCAATATACAACATGCCACGTTTTGTGCATCATAGTGTGATGACGAAAACCCAGTCACGATTTTGAACGCCTTTTCTTAGACTGATTGGAACCATAATTCGATACAGATATAGGATTTTGGTTTGAAGACTAATTGCCAGGAAATATTCATCTCCGTTTCTGTCTTTTGGAATTATCGTGTTCCCATGCATTCCAGTATATTAACAGACAGACAGTGAACGATTTGACGGATTCAATCGATAATTTGATACGGATCTACAATTTTGATGATGAAACTGTGTACCAAATTCTATCAATCTAGCTTTTTAAGTTTGTGAATTATAATGTTCAAGCGAACATGCAGACTTTCCTTGGACGGATTTCATACAGCATTTTATGGAAATCTGCAAATTGGTGAGATGAGAACATACCACATTTCATCTATCTAGCTCAATGTGCTTTTCAGGTTATACAATTCTCAAACAGACAGAACGACATACACATACACATTATTCGGAAATTTTTTTGTCTTAGGAAAGCCTCAAACTTTGAAGTTCATCCAAATCCGAAAATAGAATTTTTTTACTGTTGCAATACTTTCTCTTTGTATACTTCGTATACGGGAAAGTAAAAACTAGCACATTTTCTATTATGCATCGAATATTTAATTTCTTTCGAACATATTTCTGCAAATGAGATCATGTGGGCATGTTCCGGTAGATCTAATCTTCAAGTTACTTGTGGAGTGCTTTGGTAGGTTCTCCTGTGTAAGTTTTCGATCTACGTTGAGTGCACTTTGCAGAATGAAATCTACATTGCTTCAGTCGTCTTGATAGTGTCGAAATCTGCAGGTGAAGATCTCATCCGAACTCTAGGTTTCATCCCTTGAACATTTCACACCTTTGAAACAACGTTCAAAATGAACAACGAACTGGATCCATTATTTTAATGACACTTGCGGTTCGAAATAACTCTGTCTATTTATTGATGGATCTTTCGAGAGGAAGCCATTAAAATGGTGTAAAATCCTCTGCAATATTGATGTTCAAACCTTTATGAATTAAGAAATTTTAAGCGCAGAGGAGTAGAAATTTTTCTGCTTAAAATATTTGTGTGTCGATAATTTTTTTCCGATTGTGACTAACAGGCTCAGAGGACTGCATAAAAATGTAGTTGTGGTTGTTTCAGTAGCATATTTTTGACTCATACAACATAAAAAAATAATTTTTTGCTTCATTCAAAGCATTTTCCTAACTGCAAGCATATAATCTCTTACTTTTTAGAAATTAGCTATTTTGGCCACGATTAGATTGGATATCCTTTATAATTGTTTTATTATATGTACTTTTGACAGTGATATTATCAACGGATTTCTCAATTAACAATATATTTGATTGTATTATGTGTCTTTACCTACAACACATGTTTCCGACCTGTAGTAGGCGCACCGCTACTGGTACCAATCAGACTAAATGGGGAAATGGGATCAGAAAAGTTATATTCTTACTGTCAGAAAACACCAAAAATTTGAAATGAAAATGAAAAATGTCGGAATATATTTACCAAGTTCTCAGCGTCAAAGCACTGAAATATTAATTAATTTTTGCAAACACAGAACTTGCAGAAAGAGCGCTTTCCTCATATTACAAAAAAAACAACTTACTTGACGAAATTCCAGACTCGATATAATATCTGAGTTTATTTGAACCTAATTTTATAAATCTGAACTTCTTGAAACAAGCTCAAGGATCGTATTGAAGTTATCTTCCACTTGAGTAGTTGTTAGACGTTAACCTAACTTAATGTAAAATTATTTTAATAATGTTTTATTTCCTGTTATGTTCAGCTAACGGTATTATAAGAATTGGGATGAAACCTAGTATTGAAAACGTAAGTTAAAGTAATGTTTCTTGTATAGCGGGGAATTTTGAAGAGTGGAGTGATGGTTCGCATATCGCCCTAGTCATCCCATTGCTATTCCAAACCATACTGCACTAGCTACAAAAATAGGCGTTTATAGAACATAATAAAACCGTATATTTTGAGCCATAAAGGATGTACCATAATTATTAGATCAAAATTTAAAAAACCTTATATAAAATCATTGACACTGCTGTTAGTAATAAGATAAAGACAGGCAAACTATAAACAATTCTTAATGTGCGTTTTAATTTATTCATTAAGTTTAAGCAAGAGGAAACTTCTTAAAAAAACAAATATCTAACAAAAGTCATTGTGTAAAGTACTTTTCTTCTCAAATTCTTACTTTTAATCTAGTACAAAACGTGGAAGAATGACGATTGTGGAACGATAATACGCAAAAATTTACTACGGAAAGTAAATAGGAAAGTGAAGACAAATTACTTCTTTATATAATACACGAGACGTGTTTTTTAAGTAAGGACCGGTTTGTTTTATACACTAATAGGTGGTGAGCGCTCCGCAACGAGTGCTGGCGTTGTGTCCCGGCATTCCTTGGGAACAACTGTGCTCAGATGCAGCTGTGTAGGTTAACTGTGCGGTCCGTTCTGCGTCTTTAAAATGTTGAAGATTATCGAATCGCCTGCCCCGTGTGAGGTATGGTCAGTGATACGTTTTTTGTCGAGCAGAAACCTGTCTGCTGCACACATTCACCGGCAGATTTGTGAAGTTTACGGAGCTACTGCCATGTGTCAAGGCAAAGTGCGTAAGTGGGTCAGAGACTTCAAAGCTGTCCGCGACAACGTCCATGATGATTCCCGCTCCGGTCGCCCATCTGTGATAACGGACGATATGGTGGCTTCGGTTGAAGCAAAAATTCTTGAGAACAGACGCTTCACCATAAGCACTCTTTCAGACGACTTTCCTGAAGTATCGAGGTCAGTGCTGTACAAGATTGTTTCTGAAAAGTTAAACTTTAAGAAACTGTGCTGAATTTTTTGACTCGTTATAACGAAGAACGTGACACCATGTTGAGTCAGATCGTAACGTGAGACGAAGCGTGGGTTTCCCGATGGGTCATGCCCGAATCAAGCAACAGAACATGGAGTAGAGACACACGTAAGGGTCAAGGCCAAACACACTCTGTCCCAACTCAAGACCATGGCGTCCGTGTTTTGGGATAGGCATGGTGTTTTGTTGGTCGACTTCATGCAACGCGGAACCACCATAAATGCGGTAGCCTACGGCCAAACCCTGCGAAAGCTACGCAGAGCGATTCAGAACAAAAGACGCGGCATGCTGACAGAGGGAATTTTGCTACTCCATGAAAATGCAAGGCCTCACACCGCAGCTCAGATCCAAGCTTTCTTGCACTCTTCTGGCTGGGAAGTTTTGGACCTCCCCACAGCCCCGACCTTGCGACGAGCGATTGTCATCTTTTACGCCATCTCAAACATCATCTCGGCGGCAACCACTATAACGATGACGAAAACGTGAAAACAGCCGGTTATCGGAGAAAGTTTCTATGAAGAGGGTATTCAAAATGTAGTTCTGAGGTATTATAAGTGTTTAAACAAACTTGGCAGTTTTGTTGAAAAATAGAGAAATGTATGTAGATGTGCTTAATATTTCTTCATTTTGCCAGATATATTACAGGTACTTTGATCCACGAGTAACAGTTTTCTATACTAACTGTTACTAAGCTGTAGCGAATGTTACAGACTGCAAATATGTTTTATTGAGATTTTATGTTACAATAATTCTCTAATTACAACGCTTGTATGAAAATAAACTAAAAAATGCTGAACTTCAGGTGCAACTTTGTTTGTATATGTGCAGTGAGAAATCATGGAATGTTTATTTATCGATTTTATTATATTTGTGTTGATTTTGCAGCTTTCAGATGCATTTTCTGATGAAGGATTTTTTGTAAACCCCAGGTAAAAATCGTCAGTTTTGTTTTATGAGAGAAAGTAATCAAATAAAAGAATCATTAACTGCCTTAACGAACCATAAACATTGGTGTTAAGATTAATTATTTCCTGAGACAAAATAAAATTACAATGATTTCTCCCATTTTTTTCTCTTTTGCGCTTTATTGTTGTATTTCTTTATCATTCTATAATACTTCTACAATCAATGCTTCATATTGATTTTTGAATGGTCTTTTTGAGTCGATACACATTTTATTTTATAAAACACCTGAAATTGTAATTAATAGAGTTTCATCCTTGTATTTTTTGACAACATTGTGTTCAATACAAATCCTTTCTACATGCGAATAATTTAAATACAATGAAGCCAAAGATTCAGGATATCTGCTCGCAACAATCGCAAAATACAAAATATTTAAATGGTTGGCTTTTCTTTCGAAATTTCGTTTTTTCAACTTGCCATTTCAAAACAGCAACATATCTGTCTAAAGACCTGATTCTTCAAAACTCTCATTGGATTAATGATTGTTCATATTACTTCTTAAAGCTGTTCTTATAACATATCATCATATGTTTTACTACTTCAAAAATGAGTGGAAATTTTATGTCTTGCGGAAAAATTTTATAAGATGTATTTAACCATCTGATGGCCGTAAGGGCCAAGACGGTCCATGCAAACTGATAGACGACGGAAGGACCCAAGAAAAGTCGTTTCATAATTTCCTTCTCCTTTTTCAATAAGTTCGGCAAACGGTGCGGAGAAATCTTATCTTTTTAACAATGGTTCTTTCCCTTCCCACCGCCACTCTTGATTGATGTCTCCAGTAAGTTGTCGAGGTTTCATCTTCCACAATGTCAGATATAGTTGTAAAATGAAAATCACCTGTAATAAAAAAAATATTTATTTTTAGAGTATTTTTGATATCGTTTAAGCTGAGGAGTTTAATTCCTTTTTCTAGAAAACAACAGTGGACTTCTTTCGTTCTTTGTACTGTCCACCTTTAAAAGTATCTCCTTTTGAGATCCTCTTTTTACCAGATTTATGGAATAATCAATTTCTAATTCAAAAACATCTGAATTAGAGCCACCTTCATACAGAGTTTGAGGCTATCTCCCTGAATTTTCAACATACATCTTCAGATTTATGATGCGACATCTATAACATGCACAAATTTTCCCTCATCAAATTTGATATGTTTGTATTTGAAATTGCACCTTATTCCTGCCCTACAAATTTTAAATCTTATGGCACGTGTTGCGCAACCTACTAACCTCTCTGTGTTATCTCCAAGTCTTCGTCGATGTTGATTTGACAAGTACAAACATGCTCCCGATAGTTTTAAACTACCTTCATGAAGGGCATAGAACCGTAGAATCTTAATACGCGGTATTAATAACGTAGCGATGTGAAAGCACTCGAATGTAGAAGAAGATGATAAAGTTTTTCTGGGAGCCATACTCTGCATATAAAAGCTCAAGTATATGCACAATCGAATGCGGCAGCATCTTTTATAGACTATTAGAAAGTGGTGAAAATACCACAGCCTATGGTAAGAGCCTGGCAATGATAAACTGCTTGGAATGCAACTAAAGTAATCGTAAATTGAATTGTTGTGTACTGCATGGTCATTAATCACAGCTTAATTTGATTTCATATGGGTAGTTGCTCCTTATAGTGCCGCTTGAAGGGAAGATATTATACTAAATTTGTTTCTATGCCAAAAAAAATCAAAACAATGTGCATGAAGTGCCCACTTTAAAATCGGCTTATATTTTATGGTTATTTGAAATCTCTACGGATTATTTGTACACTCTTTATTTATAAATGGAAAAATTAAGTATTTTGGTGGCTTTAGAAACGGGAATAATTGAGATTTATGTCAAAATGAGAAATCATCTTTTGCGTAGTTTCGAATTAAGATTTGGAAATTTGAAAAATAATTATTACCACTTTTAATATTGCAACGGTTTCTATATAAAATTTAAAAGTTTTGCTCAGGCAATCAGAAGTTTTTAGTCTCTTGTTTTCTTTAATACAAAGCCTGGAGTTTAATTTCTGGGCTGGTAATTTAAAATTAGTGTTAAACCATTTGTTTCGGATGTAATACGAAAACGCCAATGTCACAATACTTTTCACATAGGTCCATATTTGACAAAATATATTATCCTTAAGAAGACTCAAGCTATGTATTTTTCTTGACTTGTTGATGTGACTAAGGAGGAAAAGACACATCAGGATTTATGCATGCGTGTGATAAACGATTGCAGCGCCCCCATTTCGGGAATTCGGAATTAACTACTTCGAATCCTCTCATTTCCAAAGAAACCCAACCTAAATGACACCATGTTGGATCTTTGGTATTTACAAATGAAATTTTTTTTGCATAGTATGCATTCTGGATACCTTTATTTATTATTTATTAAATTGTTGAATTATGACAAGTACGTCAGAAAAAAAAATCGATGCTCATTAAAAAATACCTATTATTCAAGATCTTCGATATAAGAAAAGTAATCTTAAAATGTTTGCAAATTATTCATCAAATCTGATTTAAATGATTTACCAATTTGTAATATTTTAAAATATTATTTTCTCTTTTGTATATGAAATAATAAAATTTTGTCTTATTTTTCTACTATAGCTGTAGCATTTCAAAATGCTTATCATGTGGTATAACTTTAAGAAATATGCATTATTTTTGTTTTCCCGAACCTTGATACATTAATTCCCGAATTAGTTGACTCTGTTATAAAAATAAAATGACTAAAAATAATCGTTAATGATGATGAACAAATATTTGGATACGTATGAGGATTGTACTGGTACTGGACACCATATATCTAAGCGTTCCCTTTCCATAGCACAAATGGTCGAAATTTCATTGAATTTTTAAGCGATGCCACAGTAGCTTTCGCAATGGTTTAACCATTTCACATTTGGACTTAACCCGATGCAAATTATGAAACCGAGAAATCCTTTCGAACTTTAATACCTCAGAATCTTAATGTTTATATCTACAGTGTCGAAACATTATCTGACATTTTGCTTCTTTGAACCAGGGAAGCAGAAGAATTTAGTACAGAAAGTTAACACCTCAACGAAAAACTTCCAGATTAACAGTAGGTGCTTTAAATGTCATTTAAGAATTTCTCCTCATTTGTTATCGCAAGCAGAGAATGTTGTATGCTAAATAGAACAGAAGGATCGAGACAATTTATCGCTATTCGAATAACAAATATGAAATGGAAAAACTACAAACGCTATTAGATGAAATATCAACTAATTAAGAATCGATTATTGATGAACATAAAGAAATTGTTGATGTTGATCTAGATATCATAAGTCGAAATCTGAAAGGAATTAGACTATGGATCCTATATTTTTGAATTTAGAAGTCTGGAGTTAAAAAGTTGTAGTAAACGGTAAAATGGATTCAATTAAAAAATAGTGTAAAATGGAACGTCTCAAAAGTATGAGATCTTTCACACAACATCGTGATAAGACGAATCGAGTATTTTGATGAAGCAAAAATTTCATAATGGGCTCAAACTTCTTTGAAATGCTTATTGAAGAGGCAGAAATGTATTATTACCTATATAAAGGCGAATTCAGTTAATTTTGGTCGGTAAAACCAATCTTTTCATAAATACTTTGGAAGCGCAAGCATTCATTGATATTTTTTCATTTAAATGCACAACCCAGAAGAGAGTTTTTTGAAAATAATTTGCCTAGTACTTAATACTCTGTAAACGAGCATAACAAATGTTTCCTATTAAATAAAATGAAATTACTTATGCGTTTTGTTATGAAATTAGGATCCAGCAGTTTGATTCAGTATAAAATTTATGAGTTATGAATCACGGTGGCAGTTATTTAAAAATTTCATCTGGAGTTGGAAAGATTTGCAGCAATCTGAATTCTAAATAAAAACGCAAATTTTATTGAAAACACAAGATATAATTTTTGCAAAATATTATTAGAAAAAGTGGTAAATATTCTTATCATAAATATAGATTCAATCGTGAAAGAAATTCATATTCTCATAGCCACATATTCTGCAAGGTCGCACTCAATATTCTGTTTGTCTTCCTTTGCGATTTCCTTCCCACTATTCCTGTCCTTGAACTTCTGATTGTAAAATCTTTCTGCATAAAACCTATTTGTTAACCTCTCTGAATTGGTATTTACCTCTCTGAATTTGGTTCAGAATACATCGTCAGTAATTTTGTACAATATGACAGAGTTTTAGTGGGTTCAAGATTAAGCCTGGAATTACGACTCTGAGCTTACTGGTCGTGATAAATTTTTCTTCTCTTCACAACTTATTTTCTCACCTTTCTCAGAACTATGAAGAGTCTCTTCTTTCATTAATATTTTGTTATTTTGTTTCGTTATAAACAATTATTTGCCGGGACGAATTTCAAATGCAGTCTTGCAGGTTGTTTTATGAAAATGCTGCTGATTTTCATCCAATCATAATCGAGATAATCTCTCTCTAACTTTTAAACTGTTCCATTTTTGAAAGGAATTTATTCTCAACGACGAAATCATTTTTATCTTCCTTTTCTTTTCAATTCGTGCAAGCACGCGATCTGTTTGAATAAAAGAATGTTCTGTATTGGGAACTCTATCTTCTTAGCTTGCTTGACCAACAACAGTAAAGCATAATCATCAGTGTGGTGTTGTTGCCTCGGCGTCCACACCTATCAGCCATACATATCAAGACCT
This sequence comes from Araneus ventricosus, assembly GCA_013235015.1. Classification (NCBI taxonomy): domain Eukaryota; kingdom Metazoa; phylum Arthropoda; class Arachnida; order Araneae; family Araneidae; genus Araneus; species Araneus ventricosus. Next base: position 10,155 of record BGPR01024642.1, on the reverse strand, counting down.
TAACGCCTATGAACTCCATATTCGGCTGCCTAACACGATAAGGAGTTTTGCTAGGAAAAGTCTTTCGGCAATCAAAGTGTAAGATAATTAGGTCCTCCATCTTTAACTCTCTAAGGAAAAAACCCACTGCTCGCTTTTTATGCAGTGTGGATTCAATTATAAATATATATATAAATGTCTGCTTCTCTTCATCAATCTTAGTTACTTTCATCTCCTAATTCATTTCTAAGCATTTAGAACAGACATCAACACTAGGCGAACCAAAAAACAAAATTGGCTCTGGTGTTAAATATGTTTTTGAAGTTCCAGAGAAAAACTATGGGGGACATCAAAAATCTTCCTGATTCGAATTCAGCAATGCCCATAGTCTCGAAATGACTTTCTTTGTTTTATCAAAACGTACGCGTTCATCGCACTAAAAACTGCTAATTTTTTCGGTTCCGTGGTTTTTGACGATCAAGATGTTATTTCAATTACCGAGACATGGCTTTCTGAATATATGGATTCCTTGGAACTTTTCGACGATAGATACCTGGTATTCTGAACGGACCGTGTTTCCTCATCCAATTCTTGCAGACGTGGTGCTGGTTTTCTTATAGTTATCAAAAAGTATTTTTCTCCTTGTATTTTGAATTTGCTGGATTGCATCTCTAAGCTGTCTGGATTTCAATCAAATTAAATCACAAACAAAAATGCTTTTTTTCTGTTTTTTATTTTCCGCCTTCCTCTCGTGCCTACATGTATGTAGAATTTTTTGATTGTTTTCAAAGATTTGGAGTTGTTGATTATATTTCCATCTGTGGTGATTTTAATTTATCTATATATGAAGAGTTTGGTGATCACAAGAACGAAATTGCAAATGAATTATCCAATTTAATGAATCTTTATAATTTAGGATAATTTAACAATACTTTTAATTGTAATAATATATTTCTGGGTTTGATTTTAAATGATATTGTTTTTAGCCATATTTTTGTCTGCTACAGTGATAGTCATTTGGTTCCCGAGGACAAACATCACCCTGCTTTGTCAGTTTCCTTATGTTTTGTTGTTGTAAACCTTAATAAGAGGAATATGAATATCCTCCCTTCTGGCACTCAATTGAAACTAGGAGTTGTTAAAAAGGAAAGTCTTTGTCCGTAGGTTAGATTTAAAAGGTGGATATCCTGATTCAGCTTATGAATTTAGAACTTTTCGCTCTGTTGTTAAGTATAATATCCAAAAGGATAATTACACATATCTGCATCTGACGGAAAATAATCAAATTTCGAATCCTAAAAAATTTTGGTTTTATTTAAAAAATAAATACATCAATTCACCTAAAAGTTTATACTAAAATAACGTGCGTTATGAAATGCTGGCGATATCGCAAATGCTTTTGCTGACCTCTTTAAATCTGTTTTCGAGCTTACCACAGACTATGACAAAAATGACGAGTTCAAGAGCAACTGTGTCGGTGAGCTTTTTAAATTTGATAGCGGAATTTAAGATGATGTGCGATCAGGGAGTTAAAATCGTCTCTAACTATTGGTGTTGATAAAATTCCTTATTTTATTATTAAGGGATGCGCAGATTTTTTCATTTATCCCCTTCTTATTTTGTGCAACCTGTCGTTGAGAACAAATGTATTTCCTCATGTTTGGAAGCAAAATAGGGTTATTCCTCTTTTTTAAAAAGGCAATGCACAGGATTGTAAAAATTATCAACCCATTACTATTTTAAGTACTATGTCTAAGATTTTAGAAAGTGTGATCTATAAAAGACTTTTCCACCAAATTTAGAACCTAATTTCTTGATATCAACAGGGGTTCATTCCTAAATGCTCATCATAATCTAATTTATTCTGCTTGACAAATAAGATTATTTCTTCATTTGAAATTGGCTCACAACTTGATGTTATTTACACCGTCTTTTCTTAGGCCTTTGACTCTATCGATGGCGGAATTCTTTTAAATATGTTACATTGTATTGGTTTTCATGCAAACCTGACTGATTGGCTTCATTCTATTTTTATGTAATCGGACAATCTATGTTTTTTTAATTATGCTGTTTCACTTGAGTTTTCTAGTAATTCCGGTGTCCCACATGGCTCTAATCTTGCACTTATCCTTTTTATTTTATCCATTAATGACCGTACTTGTGTTTTTAAGTACTCTTGGTATCTTTTATTTGCTATCGAATTGAAATTGTGTAGTTCAATATGTTCCGATTTAGAGGCTGTTGTTTTACAAAGACATCTTGATTAACTTTGTAATTGGAGCACAGACAACAAGTTACACCTGAACATTAAAAAAATATAGTATTCTTAGGTATAGGGATACTCGGGTAAGACGACGAAGAGTGTAAGATGACGAATTGGATTTTTCTCGAAAATTGTCATTGATAAATGACCCGATTCTGCATAATCAGAGATCTATAGCAACCAGCTACTCGTGTAACACCACAAGATTCCATCCGGTTGTTAGTGTGATTCACAGTAAGCGGTATTGTGGTTTCGAGTTGTTCTTACCCAAATTTTGGTTGCTGCTTGGTAAGGGATAGCTTTCAGGGAGTAAATATTTTTAGTTTAGATATGTGATATTCGTAAAAAGCTGATCAAAACGTGATCAATGATGTATTGTTTTAAATTTTCTGTTATCCTGATGTCTTTCAATGTTTTTCTCCCTAAATAAAAATGTGAATTCGGGTAAATTGACGAATTGGCTGGAGGGAAAGATGACGAACCCCTCCACGTTGATTCATGAACTCGTCCTGCTACCTGTCTGCCACTTTCCCTTCATGCACCTTACCTGAACTCCAGTGAAAAAATAGCATCTCTGTAAAAAAGAGAAAGAGAAGAAAGAAGATAAGCAAAAACTGTAACAGTTGAATGTGGCAGAAAATAGTAAAACTAAACGCAACAGACTTACTAAAATTTCTAGAAAAAAAGAAGAAAGTAGCTAAGCGACACATCGACATATAATTATCTGAAGACTCAACTTATTTAGTTGAATTTCCCTTACTTGACGCTGATAACACTCTGGATTGAGAGGACCTCGATAATGAAGAATGCGTCGTTTGCTGTGAGCAAAGAAAGACGGAATTGGGAGTCCAGTGTTTTATGTGCAAGTTCCGACCCCATTCCACCTGCCTGGGACAAAATCCATGTCCTTGGCGATACGACTTTTGTTGTTACTCATTTCATTTCTTAAGGTTTAAATCTAAAATTTCGGTTGATTATAATTTCGCTTGTTTTATGCAGTTATTTCAGTCCGCTTATGTTTGTTTTCTGTTACGTACAATTTGTTGTGATCAAGATGTGACTACTCTTATGAACTTTAGCACTTAACTTTAGAGAATTTTTAAAAAGTTGGATATTTTTTGAAAAACAGACAAATTTCGACACATTTTTGAAATTTTAGGCTGAAGCCGAAGCGGTAGATATCATTGGCATTAATTAATTTATTTACAAATTTAATTTCTCATAAATTCGCAAATTTTCCCGCTCCATACCAATATGAATTTTTTTTATTGTTTGTATGTATAGCGGTACGACCCAGCCTACCGCAGACACGAATGGAATTTTGACAATATGCATGTTTTAAAAAGTTGTAATAAATTCGGAAAAATTAAACTTATTCTTAAAATCATCAGCCACAAGATATCCTAAAACTATTAAATTTTCTTTGTAAATGAAAAAAGTTTTTTGTTCCTCAGTGTTATTGAAATATATTCTAATTATTTTGAAGCGATGTAAATATAGTTTTGAAATCCTTTTTAAAAGAAATCACTAGGTGGTCACAGTTTGAGAACAAGAGTTTGGATTTCGAGATCAGCATTTGAATATTTTAACAATAGAGTGTTTTTGCGATGAATTAAAGGAAGTAACAAAGAAACCAATCTTATTATATCTTTGAATAGGAAACTTGTTTCGCTACTATTTGCTGTGATAATTTTTTAAACATAGTTTAAAAGTAAGTTTACAGGAATATTTTTTGGTTCTTGACCAAAACAAACAGTTGCCTAAATTGTACCTATTAAATCAATATTACTATAGTCACGAACTAGATGAACAGCCAAAAAGTAATTATAATCACTGATATTCATCATAAATTGGAAGTGAATAAGACGAAGCAAATATAGAAGCGGTGATAATTTTTAAAAAATAGTTTTAAAGTAAGTTTGGGGTTAGAATATTTTGGTTCTTGACCCAAAATTCCCTAGATTGCACCTCAAGCCGTTTCCTAAATTGTACAGTTTAAATCATTATTACCATTATCTCGAACTAGAGGAAGAGCTAAAAAGTAGTTATAATCACTAATATTCCTCATAAATTGAATGTGAATAAGTTAAAGAAAATTTTAAAAAAGTCATAAATAACATTAATGTCATCAAATGCTAGTTCAAAAAGAGCAAAAACCAAGTTTACGTCGTTTCGTATCATAAATGAGGAAAAAAGAAAAAATGAACTGATACAATGCATAAAATACCATACATTTTGAGCTCATGGGAATTTGAGAATCAAAAATTTTTGCTTTAGATTTGCAGTGAGAAAATGGTTGGAAAACAGTGGTCCAATTTGGGCAGGCAGTTTCCTTAATTGGACCGATGATATAATTTTATAGCTATTTTCTTCTACATTAAATTGTATTTCATAAAAATCAATTATATTCTTTTGAAGATAAATAAACTTCAAAAATTTACCTACTTGTTTTTATTTAAAATTATTTTCTATCACTGTATATTCAAAGCCGTACACTATAAGGATTATTTATTCCTGTAAAGATACAAAAAAATTTCTAAAAGCTTCGGAAGCGCTGCTCAGTCGAGACCGATTTGAAAGCTAGGTGTGATTATGCGAATTCCTCTCCGGTGCTACGGCGACACGAGTGGTTCATTCCCTCAGCAACAATCAGTGATGTAAAATTCCCAGGTATTTATTTTTAAGGGTAGATACCCAGAGTATTTACCTGGGTGAATACACAAAATGAGTATTTTCCTAGGTATTTATTTTTCAATTAACTCTATTGAGATAAAATACAGGCACTGCTGTGAAATATGATTTCTCTGTATAATATAAATATATAAAAAATATACATTGAGCATTAGGTAAGTTAAAAAAATCTAGTTTTATGAACCTTTTAAATTATATAAAGGCTAAAAAATGAATCAAGAAAAAACCAAAAAACGCAATACTATATCGTAGATCTTGCATAAAATGCCTGGCTTAAATGTCAATCCTTTTTCAATACAATGAGTCAAAGAATAATAATGTATTTGTTGCTTTTTAAAAATGAGTTATTTTAACTAAATGAAGAAAATAAAATAATGAGTTTGGTTTAAAATGATGAGCAGCTGATAATAGAAACTGAAATGAAAGAAACAATTGTTTATCATTCTTTTTGGATTAATTCGTCAAAGTACCAGACATTGCTGATGAAAAGTTAGCAGATGTTTAAGTTTTAACAGTTTTTAAAAAAGAATTATTTTTGTAACAACATTTCAGCAACAAGAAATTTGAATTCTTCTGTTGCTGAAACTGTTGTATTATTTGACGATATATTAGATGCACACACACTCACAAAAAGCTTCCTTGTTAGATGGGATTCATCTGGATCATAAAAAACAATCCTTAAATGTTCTTGAAACTCTAAATTGGACGTAGTTGTCATGGTTGGAATTTGATTAATAGAAAATTCATCATTTATTTTATCCCTTTCAAAACCATTTTTAACCCAATAGAACTTTTGAAATATTTTTTATGTGTTTCTCCATTTTGCTTACATTGGCATGTTTATACTCAACATTATAGTACTTACATTGGATACTTTTATTCTTTGTTAACATTAAAAGCTCCAAGCAGGTACCTTTTCCCTTTTTTTACTTTTAAAGTAAAATATATAGTAATATTAATACACGTAAAGTAAACGACTATGTATGCACTAAATCAAAACAAGAATGTTTGACTTCCAGCGCGGCAATGTGAATAATTTATGGATCACAAGATTCACTGGCGCTGTCTATCTCGACTAAGAATAAAGGAGAATGGGTTCATGTTGGTGATCTACAGGACAAGACCGCTAGTCCTAGAGCAACACAATTTGTGCAAACATACTTTGAAGAATGGGAATGTGCACCTCGTAGCCGGGTTTTTTTTGAAGTTTTAATTCATCAAAATTTAAGCGACATTTTGGCATTTTTCCTTAATAACTTCCGAAACTATTACACCATGAAAATGATTTTTACACCATTTGAAAATTTAAAAAATTATTCTTTTAATGATATCAATTAAGTTGTCATTCGATTTTTTCTCTAATTTTAATAAATTTTAAAAATATTTTAAAGCAGAATTTTAAAACAATATTTTTCATTGTTACAATAAAATTCAAACTGTTTTCATCGTTAAACCAAATATTTAATTGAGTGTTTCTCTTCCATTGTTGAAAGCTAAGTTAATATCCTATTGGATTTTACTTTTTTTTATTTGATCAATTTATCTCTGCAATCTGATATCTGAGATCAATTTATCTCTGCAATCTGAGCTCTCAAGATAGTAAGTATATTAGGAAATAATACAGTTAACTGAACAATTATGGTTGCTATGTTTTAGTTCATTTTATCGGCATGTTTTAAGCCAGCTAACATGCCGCTGGACGTAAAACGTGGCGCGCTATTTCGATGTCGAAATTAAGTTTGTTAAATTATAGTTCGTTTCGATTACGTACAATTAGATGTTACTTGATTCCATCAGGGAGTTTCAAATAGACAAGGAACAGAACAAGTGCAAGGCTACGTAAACAACGCGGTTTAAATCTCTATCGCAATTTGAAGTTTCAAATTGCTTTGTTAAGGGAACCATGAATATCAAATTATGCATAAGAGTCAGTTGAGATTATATTCCCGGCGAAAAGATGATTGCCGAAGGCGACTAGTATAACATAAACGGTGCTAAAATTTATTACTCTATTGTAAGTGTCATAGCTTCAAACCGAAAAAACTAAATTATCCCCGATCCCGTTTAAGTTTTAGAATACTTTATTCTGAATCTTGTTAGCAATGGGGTTTTTTTTATAATTTAGTAAAAACTTTAAAAAAAATTATAAACTATGTATTATGAATATAAATTTTATATGTTTGATTTTGAATCGCCAGTCGCAAATACTTTAAAAAAATATCCAGTTTTGGGGTACTTACTTATTTTTTTTTATCTTATTTTGAATCACCTTTTGCAAATACTTTTTTTTGCAAAATAACCATTTTTTGAAATTTTATCTGTTTAATTTTGAATCACCATTCGCAAATACCTTTTTTGCAAAATATCCAGTT
>BGPR01024641.1:0-16293 GCA_013235015.1 Araneus ventricosus | reverse complement strand
GGTTTAATGGAGATTCTTTAATATCGTTGAAAGTTTTGTATTTTCACCTGAAGATGGAAGATCATCTTAAATAACAATGAAGTATTTTTTTATCTAAATAAATGAAACAGTTTTAGGATATTAATAATATTTCGTCGTATTCGAAAGAAAATATGAGTTGATTTTTATTTAACCAAAGTAATGGAAAATTGCTTCTCGTCATGTGAGATATCAAATCTAAAATTCCTAGAAAATCCCCTTACGTTGAAAACAATAATAAAAATATTACTTCTTCTAAAGTTCGAAGGGAAAGACATTGTGTTCGGAAACGAATCTACATTTAGAAAAGAATGTAAGCTCATTCTGTTATATAATGAAGAACTAATTTTAATTCATGGAAAATGCTATATATGTAACAAGCAAGAATAACAAGGAATTAATCTGAAATGTACAAATTTAAGAACAAGGAATCTTCCGCAATTGGTCAAAGGAATTTGATGAATTGAAAGATTTTATATGAAAAAATGGTGTAAATTATCAGAGTGAGAGGAAAACGTGAAATGAAGAAATGCTTCTTCAGAAATAAATAGTAAACTTATTTATTCAATGCCAAAATATTTAAAAGAAAAAAAAAAGAGGAATTAGCAAAAAGTAAACACATCAAATCGAAAATAAAATCTTATAAATCATAATCTTCGTTCCAAGCAAATAAATTATATGCAAATATTTCTACCCCTAAAGCAAAAATAAGATTCTATTCTTTTCCACTTCTTAATTTTTTGGTTAAATTATCATTACTTCCAAATTTTAAATCACCGCAAATAAATGCATGTAAAAAAGTCACGGATAAAATATTAGTTTTTACCAGTTTCAAAAATGCTGAAACTTCAAACCTGAAATAGTACTGCATCTAATCTGCAAAAAATATATATATTCTTTCAAAAGGAATTGTGATACAATTGGATGTAGTTAGGCAATCAGAAACCAACTTTCATTTTAGATATTCCGAGCTTAGTACTGAAAATTTTAACTAAGTTTGTGTAGTTCATATGCAAAATTAAACCAACTACAACCAGTTCCATATCAAATAAAATAACGATTACTTTATCTATAATGTTTATAACGCAATGGTTACTTACAGAGAACTGCAACATAAAATATTTTTCTTTAACGTTTGACATTAGAAGTTGTATCGCCAAATAAGAATTTTGAAATTGGTTACCAATTGTATAACTCAGCCCAATTAAAAATTCTAAGGGTACTTACCAGGCCGCCGAAGAAGAATCAGAGTCGATGAAACACCTGAAAAGAAAAGAAAAATATTTTGAAACGAAATAATATGAATTTTCTCCTGGAAGCCAGGAAAATACTGAAGGTAATAGAATTCTCTATTATATTCTTCAGAAAATGATATGGAAATGTCACAAATAAAAATTAGAAGACAAGGTTGAGTTTTAATTTAATTTTCCGTTCTAAAATATTGCAACAAGGCCTACAAGTTATGTTCTATATAGAGAGCTTCTGCTACGTATATGAAGTTTATATTTGGTAAAAAATAAAATACATTCACTAATTTTATTATTTTAAGTTGCCAAGAAGATTTAAAGTTTAGATATTACAGTTATTAACTAAGAAATTAATCTAATAATTCAGTAAGCGCGTTTAAATTTCTCTAGAATTTTAAAATCTATGAGAAATCAAAAGGGAAGAAGCCTAAAAGAAATTGGTAATCTTTGCACCATCAGAGAATCCTCACCTCAGACTTTCTCATCGCTGTAAGGTAGCGCACGTTACATTGGCGCTGCTCTTAGCCACGAAACCCTACATCATTGGTGGCACAACAAAGAAGTCTACCAAGGAACTTTCTGCCAAGAGCGCCAAGAATTGCGAAGGATGCCTGCAAACAGATCCAAATCTTGGAACTGATTGGCGAACAGATCGAAGAGCTTCTGCTTATATGCTGTGCGTAATCACTTATCTGCCACCTAAATCAACAGCCATCGGATTCCATTGGACGTCGATGGAGATGGCCTCCAACATGTAAAAAGGCGTGACTTCCTACAAATATTTGCACCATTTTGGCGACAAGAATGTCTTTCCATGAAATACTGCATTACCGAAATTTTCAATTGGCGTGCAATTAACACTTATCTTCGCCAGCATCTTTCCCATTTGCCATCGGAGGTGAGGTCAACTCAAAAGAAGACAGGGCATCTTTAATTGGCTTTTTCCATTTAGCATCGGAATGTTCCTGGTTGAATTTTTTCAACAAAAAACATAAAATAGGATTTCTTCACATGTTTTTTGTTCTCTGATGGAAGCATTTGTCACCCAATACGTTTAATGTGCCCGTCCGAAGGACAGGACAAAAAAAAGTGGAGCGTTACAGTTTTGGAGGGAAATTCCCAAAGCCTTGATTGGTAAGTGATGTTATTTGAGATTAATGGCAGGACTTTTAATTTAGGACTTTGAATTCTAAAAGTACTTTATTTTTACATCTTTTGTATGTAGGTTGAAAATTATTTAGGACATAATTATACCTAAAATATACATTTTCTCAATTAGTTTAGAAGACAAAAAAGTTTTAACTGATTTAATAATTACTTATAGAATTCCACTTCAGTTTAATTGATCTCTGAACATAAAGAACTACTGCTTCAATGCAGATATGGTAAGTAGCTTTCTGTCTGAAGTTTTAACATACCTTTGTTAATTGAAGTGTTTTAAACGAACAAACGTTCGAACTCTTAAACTAAATGTAGATATTAATACAACAATTTCTTCAGCATCATTTATTAGTGGAAGTCTTAAACTTTCTTCATTCGTGATCCATTTTTCAGAGGCAAAACCCTTTCAGAGCTTGTTTTCCTCTGACAAATTCTGCCTCGATCTTAAAATTAAAATATAAATAAGAAAATGTTGCATTAAGTAATGCTAAGTGAAAGAAAATTTGAATTAAAATATTTATTAAGGATCTTTTAATCTAAACTTTTGGTTTGGGGACCACATGTCGAGTCTCATTCGTCTGACCCTTGGCGTTTTTGAGTTATCGTGCTCACACACACAGAGGCGAACAGACGGTGAGACAGACTTCCCACTGACGGATTTCGTCCAATATTTGCTACAGATATAAACTTTTGGTTTGGGGACCATATGCCGTGTCTCATCCGTCTGACTCGTGGCGTTTTTTAGTTATCGTGTTCGCAGAAAGGTTGACAAATCGGACGACAGACATTATTCCATAAATCCTTTGTTTCAGATTCGAAGAAGTCCGAAATGTGGAGATTAATCAAATCGTGAGGTCGAATTTCTTCTATACTTTCTATTTCTTGTATGGTTTCCTTGTATACGAGAAAGCACAATAGATTATTTAGTTTCAAATTGGAAGAAAAAAGCTTTTGTTGCACCTCTGAGAATATAATTAAATTTCAGATGTATTTTTCGGTGTTTAAAATTCATTCTTACTTTTTTTCAAATATTAAAACTTATCATATTTAGTTCCCAAAAATATTTACAATTCATTTAACCATTTTATTAATTTAAATTTGCCTTTATTAACAAAGCGCATATTTGAAAACCAAATAATAATATTATCATCACTTTAAATTAAGTTTCAAGAGTATTGTTTTCTATCACGAATTTATTTAAATATACTTAAGTTCATTTTTGGTAAAGTGTGTTTTATTCTCAAAACACCCTTTTGTTGTCCAAACTGTTTTGTGAACACAGGAAATCCGTTAAAATGAAATATGTCATTTTCTGCAATAATGGTGCTTTTAATCTAAAGTTTAAAATTCTGGGGATATACAGCATTTTTAATTCATTTTTAAACGCACAAGGGAAAAGATATTAATTTGTTTACAGTTCTATAAAATTTGATAAACCATCATTATAGGGTCAAAAAATCATCATTATATGGCCCAAAAATTATCATTATATGCCCAAAATATCATTATTATATGGCCAAAAAAATCATCATTATATGGCCCAAAAAATCATTATTATATGGCCAAAAAATCATCATTTTATGGCAAAAAATCATCATTATATGGCCAAAAAATTATCATTATATGGCCAAAATATCATCATTATATGACCAAAATATCATCATTATATGACCAAAAATCATCATTATATGGCCAAAAATCATTATTATATGGCCAAAAAAATCATCATTATATGGCAGAAAGATCATCATTATAAGGTTTTTGAGTCGGATGTACAAACGGATTTAATATTCTTGACTGGCACTGAACAGAACATAAAAAGAATTCACAAATTGAACGTATGGAAGCCAAGAAATAGCCTTACATTGCTTCCTCCGAATTAGAGCAAGAAATTTTAGGTCAGATTTTTTCTTTCAAATCATGTCTATCAAATAATATTTAGAAAAGGATGTCGAGTTTAATTATTCTCTCTTTTGAATTTAGGAACGGATATTGACTTTTAATGATTTGTCCTTTAATTTAACCTGTAAAGTGAAGTGTATTTCATTTTTCTCAGCCTATGTGAAAGAAAGTTTTCAAAAATGCTGTTAAGTTAATATGCTGAAAGGCAATTGCAACCAACTTGATGCCAAAATTAATTTGCGAATTTGAAGCACATCACGTGAGCATGTATTAAACCCTATATTATGTTAATCTTTCATATTTCTCACGTAATGATTCGCTAAAAAAGGGCAATTTTGATCTGAAAAGTCTGAAATTTTTAGCCGAGAATTTTTTGATGCTGTTAAATATGCATGGAAGTAAAGATGAATGTATCACCAAGAGGCTCAAACGATTTAACTGGTGTTCACATGTTGGAGAGTGAGGAAATTTTCCTTTCAATTCAGTTTTAAAAATTTTAAGAGCTTAATTTTTCTCGAACAATCTAGAAAAGATTTTGGAAACAGTTCTCAATCTTTTCTCACTTAGAAAGCAAGAACGTTCCTAAACTGTTTCGTTCAATCGAACTTATGATAAGTTAAATCGTAAGTTTTTCTAGAGTAATCTTATTAATCAATCAAATTAGTAAAATTTCTAAAATTGGCAAATTCAAACATTAGGAAGGCAATCAAATAGTTTTTTTCTTAATTTTATATCGAGTAATCTGGGTTAGTTTGTTGGTTGGACAGTAAATTTTAAAGACGCAAAAGCTACAAATGATCACATTACGTCATACTCGCGCTTAAAATAAAAAACAACTGTATGAAAATTTCAAGCAGAAATGCAAGCTATAAAATGCAATTCATGATCAGAAATAAAATGTTAAGTCAGTCTATGATACTGAAGTTGAGCCGATGTTTGAAATGCAAAAAACTTGAAAAATTTTAGCATCCTTTATGAATCGAATGAACTAGACATTGAACTTTTACATTCCCGTATTTTTTTCATAATAAAGAAACACTAATAAGAAATTTGAAGGGGGAAATTGGAAATGGTATTAAGTACAAATATTAGGAAAGCAATTTACTTATAATTCAGGGGTAGGAGTCTCCCTTCAAATATCCTCTCCTTTAATCAAAACTGGTTAGATTACTTAGAAATATAGAAAAAAATATATTCCAGAACTGTATCATTTGTAAAATTTAACTGCTTTATTCAGCATTCACATGGTTTAAATGTCAACTGCAATATCATTGCAACATTATTACGGTCAGCGACAACCCATGTTGAGATTCCGTTAGGTTAAGTTAGTTACGTAGAGCCCCTAAATTACAGAGTATTATTACGGTCAGCGACAATCCATGTTGAGATTCCATGTTAGGTTGCTAAGTTCAGTAGAGTCCCGCTAAATTACAGAGTATTATTACGGTCAGCGACAACCCATGTTGAGATTCCGTTAGGTTAAGTTAGTTACAGAGTCCCAAATTACAGAGTATTATTAAGGTCAGCGACAACCCATGTTGAGATCGTTGTGTTGCTAGTTACAGTAGAGTCCCCAAATTACAGAGTATTACGGTCAGCGACAAACTCCATGTTGAGATTCGTTAGGTTGCTGTTACAGTAGAGTCCCCTAAATACAGAGTATTACGGTCATGACAACCCATGTTGAGATTCCGTTAGGTTAAGTTAGTTACAGTAGAGACCCGATAAATTACAGAGTATTATTACAGAGAATGCCAATAACTGGCTATTTAAATTGCATTTTTTAACAATATAAATTACCTTTAAATACTTTAGGATAACATTCAGAACTTTAATTAAGGATAATGCTACACTTATCAGCCTTTTCCGTACTGTTGACTTGAGATGTCGTTGACTAAAAATGCGTTATATTGACAGAATTACAAAAATTTGCATCTTGCTTCATGAGCTGCTGTTCAGTCAGTCCAACAATCTAAATGATGTATTACTCATTAATATTAATGCTGGTAACATGTGTAAGCATTGAGACATAAATCTTAATATAAATAAAAGTCATATTGGGTATGTTTGTGGGTATGTTCCATATCTCCTTCTAAGCTACTGCAGCAATTTCAACCAAACTTTGCACACTTATTATTTAAGACAAGAGGAAGATTATTGTCAACTGTTCGAAGTCCGAAAGTTAATTAAACAGTCAATTAATTAGAAAGAAAAACCGTTAGCTGAAACCGTTTTTCCGTATTAACTTCGGAGCAAATTATTCTCCAAACAATATTTTTATTCCATGTTAAAGTTCAAAATGTTACCTTTTCAATGATAGCAATTTTATAACTATGGAATGTTTCCTTCAACTGTTATTAATTTTTCAAAATTTAATAAATAAATTATTAAAGCAGACGATTCTTAAATAAAGCAAATTTAATGATACTTCGTTGCTAGGCAACGGTAAGACTTTTAACAAATTTATTCTAATTTCTGTAAATATTTTAAAAAGAAATGAAAGATCACTATCAACTTTAAAAGGCCCAAAAGTTAATTGACTTATTTTAATTAAAAATTAAGCAAGAATTTACGGGGTTTTTTGCCTAGAGGCAGAACAAAAAGGGTTTTTGTTCTTCTTTCTTGTTCTGCTGGGGGGGGGGAAACTTTTTGAACTCAGAATTTTTGCGACGCGCATAAGTGAGAGGTTCTTTTTTAGTGCGGCGCATAACTGAATAAGAATCATCATTGTTTCCCTATATCCCTGACCGGGACCGCGGGAAAAAAAACGCGCAAAAGTGAAAACTGTGCATAAAAGAGAGAGCGTATAAGCGAGAGGTCACTGTATTGTAAATTTTTAGGTTATTTTTTATCTATGGCGCCCCTGGGCATCAACCCAATTAGCTCACTCGATAAGATGGCTCTGGGTTTTCCGTGGCCATTAAGAATCAGGACAGAATTGGCGTAAAATGCACAATATCGGGAGTTAGACTTTGGGAGTTATGTTAACCCTTTGCGGCTCAGTGTGCCAGCTGATGGCACACCTAATTTCACTCGCTCCTCAACCGTTAAATTCAACTAGGTTAACTTTTACTCTACGGTGCCCACTTACTTCGTTGCTCTTAGGATCGCCAACTCTTTGCCGCCAAGAATGGAGAGGAGAGAACATTTGTTTTGGTTGCGCAATGATGATTTGAACGAGTGAGATGTGCGTATGCCCGGAAATTGATCATTTCATCGGTGTTTTGCGCATGGCGTATTATAGGCTGCTCTCGTATTATTGGTTCGAATTTTTCTTCATAGATGGAGCTAGGTGTGCTAGCCTCCAATACATTTTTTACACCTTTGCTCTCGTATTATTGGTTCCAATTTTCTTCATAGATGGAGCTAGGTGTGCTAGCCTCTAATATTTTTAACCTTTGTTTTCTCGTTTTCAGTCGGCGTCCTGCATCTAACTCGGCTGAGGATGAATTATTTTTTTTACATTCTCAAGTTTTCTACTGGATATGCTTTTAAAGGTTTTTATTATGCTTGTTTCTTTCCTTCTTTTTATTCTTCTCAAAGGGAATATTTCAATTGAACAGATTCAGAGCCACAGAGGGTATATTTTTTAACTTTGTAAGTCTTGCTCTCGACAGAAAATTTGTTCAAATTGGAACTCCTATGATGGGTGGCTCTTTGATAAAGTCCGCCATTTGGGATTCTCCTCCAATTTCTCCATTTTGATTGTTTTTTCTATTGTTTTCTAGTTTTTTCTTTTATGTGTTTTGACTATTTTGTTATCGGGGAATTTTTGTTGTTTCATTCTTTAGTGATTGGTTGGTTAGTTGTAGTAAAATGTATGACGCAATCACTAGATGCTGCTGCATTTGGCGCGCAAAAAGGTGTATTGTTATCATCGTTGATTACTTCTTCTGTTTCATATTTTTTAGTTTTTTTTCTTTTTTTAATGCTTTTCAATTTTTTTAATTTTCTATTGTTTGATTTTGCATTTATTAGAATATGCCGCATAGGCGCCATTCTGTATAATATAAAGGGTTTAATTAATTGTTATTAATTTTTTTTCTTGAATTAATTAATCTGTTAAATTTTATTAATTGTAACTGTTTCAACACCTAGACTATTGTTGGTGAAAGCAGGAATCATGGGCTGTTAGTATTCACCTATAGTCAATTCTAAAATTCACTAAATATCAGTTTTTCAGTTTTATGAATGCCAGCGTACGGTTAATACCATTCACGTCCTGCGGTTTTATGAAGTTGGCGAAAGAATAAAAGAAGCAGTGCTGATGAAATTGTAATTCTGTAAATGCAATTAATAAAAGTAATCAAATAACGAGAAATAATTCTATTCTTTTACAAACGTGACAAGTTAAGATACTTCAACAAAAACAATTATTTTGAACAAAATGATCAAGTTTTCAGACACTTACTGTACCTAGTTTTTAAACTTTAAGTTCAATGGATGGTAAGTACACTGTGAGTGGCATTGGCCACAGAGCAGTTCTGCAGCTAGTAGCAGTATTGAATTTAAGTAACAATCTGACTCGTATGAAAGTACTGTCTGTCCACTACGAGAAGTTTCGTCGCCAAATTGTCTAGTTTACGGCGGTCGCTATAGAAACAGGTTATCATAAAAAAAGAATCCATTTCTAGTAGGTAGAAGTTCATTCAAATGTGTTCCGCCGCAAACGGGCGCCAAGAATAAAATAAAACCCTGACTACCGTCGGATTCCTCCTATTCGAAATGGATCTTCCCTAGCATAACCAGTTGCTATAGCGACCGTCGTAAACCAGACAATTTGGCGGCGACAGTTCTCGTGGCGGACAAACAGTTAATGCAGCAAAATTAAGAAATGAATGAATGAAAGTTTCAAAGAATGGAACAAATGCGAAGGCTCGATGCATTGCGTCGAATTCCTCCCATTCGAAATGGATCTTCCCTAGCATAACCGGTTGCTATAGCGACCGCCGTAAACCAGACAATGTGGCGGCGACAGTTCTTGTGGCGGACAAACAGTTAATGCAGCAAAACTAAGAAATGAATGAAATTTTCAAAGAATGGAACAAATGCGAAGGCTCGCTGCATTGATGCCAGCTTGGTGTTGGGACCAAGTCACAGGCTTTAAAACGTGTTTTGTGGACGTCCAACCCTCAGCCCATTTGGCCAGCAGCGAGCCGGGAAAGAAAGGACAGCAGTCCAAGTGAAGGAACAAATATGGAGAAATTAGAGTTCTAATACATCTAGGAACAGAATTCTTTTAGAAAACAGTTTTATTAGTTAGGAAACAAAAGAGATCGAAGCACAACAACACAATAGTTTTAATTTTTTTAGGAAACCGAAAACAGTTTTATGAGTTAGGAAACAAAAGAGATCGAAGCACAACAACACAATAGTTTTAATTTTTTTAAGAAACCGAAAACAGTTTTATTAGTTAGGAAACAGAAAACAGTTTAGGAAACAAAAGAGATCGAAGCACTACAACACAATAGTTTTAATTTAAACACTAGGAACTTTTGGTTTAGATAACACTTAACTACATGAATTTTGTACTAAGATCCTAGCCGTTGGGATGTTAGACGTGTGGCCGGATGATAGACATGTGGCCGCCACGAATTCAATTTGCACGGCAAGTGGAGATGCATAGATTCACATTTTCAGGTACATATACAAAGAGAGAGAGAGAAAGTTTCTTCAACATAAGCAAGCAAAAAGAATCTATGAATTTATTCTTGAGACCCTTAATTAGAATATATGTCTAAACTAACCTCATTTAGAATATATGACTAAAATTTTACAAATTAACATAAATTTAATTGTATATTTATTCTTTTTGAACAATTGAAAATTCAATAATTAAGTATTGCTACATTTCAATAATTAATACTTCAATAATTAACTAATGTATCATTTCGATAACTAATAGATTAATAATTAATTTATAACTGTTAATTAATGTTTAAAATAATAATTAAATAATCGACTAATAATTTCAATGATTAGCTAATGCTTAATTATAATATTTCTAAAATTGTATACATTTGGAATCGTAAAGAATTTATAAAATATTTCGTTTATAGTGGTCGTGTAATATTTTTGAAGCCGAGAATGCAGAAATAAAATTTAAAAGAAATCTTATTTATACTCTCTGTGAAAATGGTATTTATATGAAAGGCAAAGAAAAAACACTGAATATTATGAATTCTGGGAAGTTTTCATCAGTATTTATGAAGATCATCTATATCTTCAATGTTTCCACACTATTCTTCTACACATATTGAAATGTTCCATCAAATTCCACCTTGCCTTCGATTCGAATGGTGGTAAAATTCAACAGGTGCATCTTTCTGAAAGCTTTTCTAAACTTTATTTGCCATTCAACTGTAATTTGAAACAACCCGAAGATTTTGGAGAAATTTACTATCTTGTAAGTTTAATTTGGATTCCGCAGTTATTTGAAACAGATTAACTTGTAGGAGATGGAAAAATAGCAATATAACATCAAATCATGCATGAACTGGCTGCATATGAATATTAAATAATAATTATAAATTATAATTATCTTGTCTGTTGCCTTGATTGTATGTCATCTTAATATAAATAAAAGTCATTGTGGCTATGTATGTGGATATGTTCCACATCTCCTCCTAAACCAATGGACTGTTTTCAACCAAATTTTGCACACTTATTATTTAAGACAAGGAGTAGACACTTATGAACTTTTCAAAGTCCAAAAGTTAATTAAACAGACAGTTAATTAGAAATTAACCGAATCCATTTTTCCGCAGTAACTTCGGAGCAAATTGTCCAACAAAAAAATTTTTTATACCATCTTTAAAATTTAAAATTTTCCTTCTCAGTGATACCAATTGTGTTTCCGCGAAATGTTTCCTTTAAATTTTATGAATTTTTAACTTTTTTTTAAAGATTTACGATTTTGAAATAAAGCATTTTTATTGATACTTCGTTGCTAGGCAACGGTGAGACTTTGAACTAATTTCTTTTTATTTCTATAAATATTTTATACAAGAAGGGAAAGATGAATGTCAACTTTTAAAGGCTCAAAAGTTAGTTAAAACTTTAGTTAATTAAAAATTAAGCAAGATTTTGCATTTTTCCGTGATATATTTCGAAAGTGTTATGTTGCAATAACTATTTTTATACTATATTAAAGTTTAAAAAATAGCTTTTCAGTGATACAACTTCATTTGCGTTCAAATTGCTGCTCTCATTTCAATAATTTAAAAAAATTCAATTGTGTTTAAAATTCACAACTTGTAGCAATGTATTTTTTTATTTTTAAAGAACAAGAATACGTATGAAGAGATGTTGCTAAGAACATATAAACAAAATTCTGGAAGAATACTAAAGAAAAGTTTAAAAGCAGACGATTCATATTTTATTTTGGGAACAACTATTGATATGGTTTATTTTGACGCTTTTTATTAATGAAAATTTAACTTTAATTAATTGTCCCAAAACATTTGTCAAATGAACGAAATTTGAAGTAGAAACGTTTTGGACCCTAAAGGAATTTTAATTTATTATAATTTTCTATACAAAAATAGTTTTTTCATTAAAAATATTAGCCATAAAAGTATTTTAATCCCGAGCAACGCCGGGCATAACAGCTAGTATGATAATAAAACAGGCCGCAAGTGTGTGTCGGTGTGAGTTAATGTTATTCACCACGAGACCAGTGACACGTGGGCTTTGTTTCTGTCGAAGTGTGCTGGATTTGTAATGATGAAAAGTGTAAAATTTTAAGCGTAACGGTGTAACTATTTATAACAGTACTAGAAAAATAAATATATATACAAATATTCTAATACTAAAATACTTAATACTGATTTAATTAGTATATGATCGTTAATAAGCTTTAATAAAATCACTACGTAAATATTAAATTGATATATCACACTTATGTGAAATTATAGAATAAACTAATGGTATTCTAGAAATGTGGGAATTTTCAGAAAAGTGCTGATATTTAAGTACGATTCTGTATTTTAATAAAAATGGTAGTACTTTTAATTAATTTTACCTTAACCTTTCAAATTAAAATATATTAATTATCCTAATATTTTTTAAATTAATGAAACAAAGATATTAATTGTTTGTATCATTATTTCCTTCTTTAAACAAGCGAATACGATGCTGATGTGTACTCTTGATAAAGCAAATACTATAGTAGAAAATTCTTAAATTCTATTTTCAAAATAAATTTCTATGTCAATTGCACAATCACATATTTTAATTAAAGTGGAATGACTGCTATGTATTATGGAATTTTTAGTTAAAACCTAAAGAATTGGAAAAATACTAAAATTTTTCGAAATGCCGCAAAATGATCTGCGTACTATCATGTTACGAACCACAAAAACCTTTCAATTTCATTATTATACAACGATAAGTTGTCAAAAAAGTTCGAAAGTTACACAAACTTTTTAAATAATTAGTTATCTGAATTTTTTTTACGTTTGCAGATCAAAATCGTCACGTTTAGAATGACGTTACTTTTTACATGAATTATATCGGATATTTCAGTTTTTTTAGAATATTCAAAATTATTAGTCCAATTGGTTGAGACAATCCATTATTTTTGTGCATAGTTAAACGTGAACAAATTATTTGTTTTAGTACTAAAAATGATTTCTCTGTTATTTGCTTTCTCTATTCTTTTTGAATTTCTTCAAAATTGAAGCAGTCATATTATTTTGAACTGTATAGGGTTTTTGTATACATTTAATGGCTGAATTTTGTTATAATCTATCCTTAATTTTACCAAGTAGGTCTTCTGAAAATTCAATGTCCTATTTTTCCACACAAGTAGAATCATTGGAGATCTAATGGATTAAGAATTTCAAAAATGAATAATGATTTTGCAACAGTATGGTGGCCATTCCATGCGAGTATTGGATTACTTCATTGATACCGATAGGTAGATCGTTTAATTATGACTCACTAAACAAGAGTTCATTCTACCATGACAATTTTACGACAATCCATCATAAATTTTACCAAGTATCTTCTGTAAATTTAATACTATTTTACCACACAAGTGAATCCGTGAATCTATTAGTTAGAATTTTAAAAAGAATTATAATAGCTAAGTTACATTGAATTTGTATTGGTAATTTAATAAAATAAGTAGGTTCATACGATATACTGGGTTGGTGAATCACATTGTACGACTCACTAAACAAAGTTCTGCATTCTACTATATATTTGTGTTTCAATTTTGCGACAAATCAAGTATAATTTTTCCAACAAATTGTGTCTTCTGTAAGTTTAGTAATATATTTTTCCCATACAAATGTAATCATCTAATGGATTAAAGAATTTCCAAAATTATAATAGCTGGTTTAAACGAATTTTTTGTAGAAACTGGTAGATTAATGAAGCATTTGGTTCCTTTTGATGTCTACCAGTTGATCACATTGTATGACTTTCACTGGCAAGGAGGTGCTGCATTTATGTATTTATTGGCACCGATTTTGCGACGATCAAATATAATTTTACCAGAGTATACTACCAAGATTTAATGTCTATTTTTTACCACACAAGTGGAATCATTGGAGATCTAATGGATTAAGAATTTCAAAAATTATAATAGCTGATTTGCGGTAATTTGTGAAACTGAGCAGTCATTAAAATGCTTGGTTCATACATTCTACCGTTGGTGAATCCCATTATGTGACTCACTAAACAAGGAAGTTGCATTCTACATATATTTATTGGCTGGTGCAAATCCATGTATTTTTTTAACAGTATATTTACCTTAATTTGTCCTATTTTTTCCCATTTAAATGTAAATCATCAGGTGTGGATTAAATTTTAAAACCCATAATAACTGATTCAATTTGTGGTAATTCAATAAGTATTTGATTCATGATGTCTACCGTTGGTAAGAATCACATTCCTTGACTACTAAACAGAGGATTCTGCATTCTATATATTTATTATTGGAATTTTTTGCAATCATGTAAATTTTACCAAGTATGTCTTCTGCAAATTTAATGCATTATATTTTTCCACTGGTAATCATCGGAGATCTAGCTGGTTAAGAATTTCAAAATTGACAGCTAGAATCACAGCATTTGTGACTAGTATTTCAGTAATCTGGTTCCATACGATATCTACATTGGTGAATCACATTCTATGAAGCTCACTAGCAAGGAGTTCCTTCATTTATATATATTTAATGGCTGGTGCAGAAGACAATCCATCCTCAATTTTAAGTAGGTCTTCTGGAGAGTTGTGTCCCTATTATTTCACACTGGGTGGATAAAATCGGAATCTAATGAGATTAATTTTAAAATTAGACGCTAGTCTGCGTAATTTGTGAAACTTCTGGTATTTTCATTTGAAATACTAGTTCTTGCGATGTCTACCATTGATCATTGTATGACTCATAAATAAGGAAGTTCTGCTATATATATTTAATGACGGGTACATGACAGTCCATCCTTATTTTTATTAGTATGTCTTCTTCGTCCTTTTTTTTACTGGTGAGTCAGCTCGGAATCCCTATTGGATTAAGAGTTTCAAAGTAGGAGCCATGGTGCATTGTTGTGAAACTGGTATTTAAATGAAATATTCAGACCATACGATGTCTACAAACCGTTTGCATTTCCCAGCTCTCTAAGCAGGAGGATTCATATTCACTATATATTTGTTAGCTGGGTACATTAATCCATCCCTTAATTTTATTATGTCTTCTAACAAATTTTGTCCTATTTTTCTTTTAAGTAGTATCGGAGATCTAATGGATTTAAAATTTAAAAATTAATTTGATCACGGCAATTTGCCAGAGCTTGTGAGTATAAAATATTGGATCAATTACCATTGTGAATCACATTGTATGACTCTCAACAGGAAGTTCACTGCATTCTACTAAATATTTATTAAACGGAGATTTTATGACGATATTTCTTAATTTTAATTAAGTCTTTCCACATAAATTTAATGTCTATTTTTCCCACAAAACCATGTCATCAGGAGATCTAATGGATTAAGAATTTCAAAAGTGAATAACAGTCTCATTGTAAAATTTGGTAATTCAATAAAATATTTGGATTTCATACAGTAATTATCTACCGTTGAGTATGAATCACATTATTGTAATCACTAAAGCAGGGAAGTTCACACCATTCTACCTATATTTAATGGCTGAATTTTGCGACAATCCATCGCCATTTTATAAGTATGTCTTCTGTAAATTTAATGTCTATTTTCCATACAAGTAATCCTCCAAGTCTATTGGATTAAATTTCAAAATTAGAATAGCTGATGCAATTTGTGAAACTGGTAATTCAGCAAATATTTCAGTTCAACCCGGTGTAATACCATTGGCGAATCACATTAGCCCTTGATACTAAGCTTAAGGAAGTTCTTCTTCATTCTACTATATATTTAATGGCTGGTACATGTCAATCATCCTCAATTTTACTAAAGTAGGTCTTCTGTAGAGAATTTAATGTCCTATTTTCCTGGGAGTGGAGTTATCGAGGAATCTAATGGATTAAATTTCGAAAATTAGAATATAGCTGATTTGCAGCAATTTGTGAAACTGTTATTTCGATGAAATATTCAGTTCCTTTACGATGTCTACCATTGGTGAATCACGGAGCTATATGACTCACTAAGCAAGAAGGAAGTTTTGTTCCACTATATATTTTAATGGCTGGTACAGCGACAATCCATCCCTGAATTTTACTAGTAGGTCTTCTGGAATTGTGTCCTATTGGCTGCACTAAGTGGAATCATCAGTCTAATGGATTAAAATTTCAAAATTAGAATAGCTGATCTGTAACGGTGCCTTGAAACTGGTATTTCATTAAACTTAAGCTAGTTCATACGATGTCTACCATTGGCGAATCACATTGTATGACTCACTAAGCAAGAAGTTCTTCATTCACTATATATTTAATGGCTGAATTTTTTGCTTGACAATCCATCCTCAATTTTATAAGTGGGTCTTCCT
>BGPR01024640.1:0-12325 GCA_013235015.1 Araneus ventricosus | reverse complement strand
GTGCTGCCATCTAGTGGTGGGACTGAAAGTAGGTGCTGCGTGTACTTCGTCCGGGTCACCACTTTGGCAGTGCGTAGATTTGAGCCTAGGACCTTTGGGTCCCGAGTCGCGTATCTTAACCACTAGACAAAAAGAATTCCCACTGTCAGGAGGTGGATACCGATTTATATACATCGGAATAGGATGGCGCAGCTCGGTGCACTACAATATGTTGTAGAAAAAGAAAAAACAGTCACTCAAATCCGAAACTAGTCAGCAAGAAAAAGATTTTCAGTTATATCATAGGCTAGGATTTCCTTCCGACCGCGACCCCTTTTTGAGTCCCAACAAACGTTCGTGACCCCAATTTCGGCTGAAAACATTCTTGAAACCTTAGTTATACATTTTCATATAAAGCCGACGCGCAAATATGGTATTAATTAAAAATAGATGCAAAAATCTTCAATTAGCATAGTCATTTGATGCATTTTAATGAAATATGTTAACGAAGTTGGCTATTTCGAATATTTTTGACTACTAATATTTAAGAATCAGACAAAAAGCCACGTCGTCAATGATTTCAACCTCATTTGAGGCCGTGTACCAAAGTATAAGAGCCTCTGTAATAAGAAACACAAACAATTCTAAAATAAATATGTTTATTTTTATACAAGTAAGACGACAAACATGGCATGGAAAGACACAATACTATATATCAACCGAATCCAATTTTTAAAACAATTTCCATAGTCCTTAAAATAGCTTTTAAAAAATCTTTATAAAGAATGTATATGAATCAGTTAGGAAATTTGACCAGGAATTTCAATTATATTTTCAGCACGCTGTTTATTCTTCTCAGACATTTATTCTCAAGATAGAAACATATCTTTTCTAAAAAAGGAATATATAATCTTGGCAATGACGTCACTACTTGTAACAGCGATGTAATCGTCACAGGCCGTTTTCAATCGAATAATGAACAAAAAAGTCACCCAATAATAACAAACTAGAAAATCACCCGTCATGGTATGACGGATGCAAATTGCCTCTTCATTCGAGAGATTTCCCGTCCAATTTGACGTGTTTAAATAGATATATATGCGAGATAAATGTTTAACATTGATTGAAAACAAATAAAATAAGCATATGTTTTATGACAGGTTGTTTTTTTTAATTTACATATTTCTTTATTCAAAAAACCTCTTGGTAAACAACACTCCATGTGAAGTATTTTTTGTTGTTTAACAATTTTCCTTGTACTTCAGATGTCTTTGCGTAAATTTCAATGTTGCCAAAAAATATTATCAAATTATATCATCACGATTGCAATAAATAATCAGATGCATCGTGGCGTCCAAACTATATCACGCGCATGATATACCACCGACGTGATTTACTACTTTCTATTAAAAATCGGAAATTAATTCGAAATATAGGATTAATATAATTTAAAATGTCTCCGGAACTATTGATCATATCGAGATAAATTTTGTATCAATGGATAGCAAATTTTATTTCACTATTTCAGAGCTATTCAATTTGAAATTAGAACGACAATTACTTTTAAAATTTAAAATAACTGAAATTTAGGGGCTCTAACAATGAAATAATGCTGTTTAACATCTCGCAGTGCTATGGCGCGAATTTTATTGTTGGTGACGTCAGAACGTTACCGGATCAGTGAGGGACAGATCTGGGCTGTTATATTATTAATAAGTCACCTAAAAAACTTGCATATCCATTATGTTAAGGTATCCGAACACGTTCGGAGCACTTTTTTCTTAAATTGTGAAATAGAAACACCAAAATATGTTTTTTAGATTCGAATTTAATGAAAGAGCAATATTGCGAGATGATTTTGGAGATAGAATTATTATAAATTTACAAAATTCTTGAATTTCTGCTGCTTTTTAGAGGAAATTTCCCAAAACTTCAAACATGCTACAGGTCAAACTTTTGTAATAATTCAAATAAAACTAATACTAAAATAAACTACATACTATGGACTAGTGCTTGTACTAGAATCTTAACACTCTTTGGATAAATAAAAATTTTACAGATAATCGAACAATCATTATAAGTTTTTCAGCAAATTTTCTATGTCATTTTTCAAATAAAAGACCATAATTTAAAAAATATTGTTACAATATACATTATTCTAGTACATTCACTAGAGAAACATTTGAAGAAAGTATTCACAAAATTTAAGAACAATCGAATGATAATATCTTGAGTTATCATGTTTGAAGTTTGAATTAAATTTGAAAATTAAATTTTAGTTTTTCCACGCGCTAAACTTTAAAAAAAATTCCTAAAAATATACTGACATCATATTAGCTTGCACAAAAGGAGTTTAAAAGAATTTTTGACAGGTTTCTGTCCCTTTAAATGACAACTTTCGGCTAATTAAATGCCCACTTCCGGTTTTCGGTTTGTTATAAAACAATTAATATCTCATCTTCTAATTAACGTACCGACAAAAGTAAATATGTTTTAGAAAGGTAAATGAATGAACTATTGGAAACATCAAAAATTAAAAAAATGGAATTTTGGTCGAAAATCGACTTTCGAACGTGTTCGGATACCTTAAATTTGTCCGGCCAATTGTTGAAGTGATAACAAATTTCATACCGTCACTCTATTAATAGGCATCTACGAACACAATTCTACAGTTTAAAAAACCCTAACTGTGACTGTAACCTTTCCGTGTCGAGTAATTAGGGTATCGCTTTCCCATTGTTCTTGCTATTGGCGAAGAAATGGAAAATATTTAGAGGAAAAGCAAACGGCCATTGTTGAGAACGGCTATCGGCAAGCATTCCTGACAGCACTTAGCGAAGAAGATAAAAAAGGGAAGCACTCGTAATGATTAAACAAAGTTTATCGATGACTTCTGTCTGTTGGCCTTTCCTTTTTCCTCCATGTTGTCCTCTAACGAGAAAACAAACCATTTATTTACTGGACCGACTTAATAGATCTCGATCTCGAGTACATCATTGGGCTCTTGTTTTGAAATGGTATGCATCTCTTCATTAATGGGTGGGATTATTCAAACATTATGTATTTTTACTTTCTCGTATACGAAGTATACAAAGAGAAAGTATTGTAATCGTCAAAAATCTGAACTCGAGATTCGGACGAATTCACGTTTTAGACCTCCATGAGTCCGAAAACACAATTTTGAATTATGTCTGTCTGTCTGGAAACACGTGATAACCTCGAAAACTATTAGAGCTTACTGGGCTGAAATTTGGTATGTGATTTTACATACGATTTTCTGGTTTCTATCAAATTTTGGAAAAATCCGTCTAGAAGTCCGTCTATTCATGTATGTCCGAGTCATGCGAACACTATAACCATAAAAACTCTGAATACTGGATAAATTTGGTACACTGTTTTAGTCGTCATGAAGTCAGGTCCATATAAAATTTTGGGCAAATCCGCAACGGGCTGACTGTCTGTCGGTCTGTATGCATAGCATTTGTTTAACCCATGCGCATGCGTAAATGCCTGTGCTAAGAGCTGCTGAGGGATGCTTGAAACCGTGGCAGTTTGCCAAAACTGGAAGGCGAGATTTTGTAAGGAAGCAAGCATCTAGGGCGTCTCTGTTTTACTGGAGTATTGAAGCAATCTCGCGATGCGCAGCTTATCTCAAGGAGTAAGTGTTCTTTTTCTTCTCCGCACGCGGAACTTCATTGCTAGAGTTTGGATAAAAAAATATATATTCAAGTATTTAATACATACGCATCTCTTGAAATGATTCTGTCACCTCAAATTTTATTCATCACTATAATCTACAATGAAAACCTTCTGATAGTCATTAGCATCTGGTTCGTTGGTCTGAACTTTTATCAACGCAGAGGGAAGGAAATGACAAAATGTAGAGGAGAAATATAAGAGGAAAGTTTAGGGAGGCCAATCCTAGCTGGCTCGTTGCTCAAGGTCATTAAGAGCTATATTTTTTTTAAAGAGTCCTTCAAATATTACAAGCACCTAAGGGGGTGTGGGAGTTTCGTCATTTGTTTATTTTTTGCTGACAAGCGATGATGTTGCTTTAGCGTGAGACTATTAAAACCATCTTTATTCGAAAATCTCTGATAATCTTAGTAAAAAATAATTTAATTTTTAAAAAATTAAATTTGAAAGAAAAATTAAATTTGGCAAAAAAAAAAATTAAACTGAATTTTAAACATGTGATCAAAAACTAAAAATCTTTTTAAACAAATTTTCAAAGAAAAATTATATACATTTATATACTCATTTCACTAAGCCGAGTTAAAGTTTTTATCTGAATTAAGTCCCAAAAATTTTTAAAATTAGATCTATTACTGATTTCCAGGAAAAAAAAGAACGGGGGGTCTAGGCCTTATTACGTAATCATAAGAGTGGGGGGTTCCAGATTGCTGTTTTTGCTGACAAGCAGAGGGTGGGGGGGTCAAAAATTACCAAAAACATGCTTATGTAATATTTGAACGGCCCCAAAAAATGTATGCTCAATTTTATCATTATTATTATTCCAAGTGCTTCTAGATCCGCTTCGTTCGTTTAGTCTTGGAATATCGCTGAAATTACCTATATATTTAAAATAATTGGTAAAACCAAAGAACGAGTCCTCCAGCCCCAACCATTGGATCGATTTCGACAATATTAATCTTATATGGGGAGCCTCTAGATGTTATTAAGGGAAGAAACCCTAAGTCCGTTAACCCTAACCCTGTTACTTAGAGGTATCTTTTCTCAAAATCTGTTATAGATTCATGTTTGAAATTCTTCATACAAGTAAAGTACACCTTTCTCATTGTACTGAAATGATTTTTTTAGTTCAGAAATTTATTACAAATTTTGTTTTGTGTCAAAACAAAAAATGTTAAATATACCTTGATGTAAAATCTTCTTTCCAAAAACATTATAGATACACGTAAAAAAAATATCCGTTTTTTTTTTCCCGGACTTTTTCCGTATATTTGACGGTTTAAAGTTGTTTTGTTGACAAAACGGTTTTTCACCGTTTTCTCGTCTAGCCATAAACGGTTTAAAACCGTCAGTTCAAATTTATTTTTCGTCATACGGTATTTTTTCTCAAGTGATAACTTTTCCTTTTTCTTAAATGTTTTCTATTGCATTCGTTTCATGTTTTTAATAGGGTTCCATCTCCGCTATTGTTTACACATGTTGCAGTAACCTGTTGTCACTCATGAAAGCTAACCTTAAAACACGTGTTCTGGCAATAGTTGATTTTTACACCACTAGGTGGCGCCACTAGAGCTATAGTGACTTTAAAACTCAAATAGATTATTTTTACTTCATTTAATGAAGTCTCCGGTGGTCTAGTGGTTAGAGCGACTGCCTTTTATTTCTATGAACGCGGTTTCGAACCCCGGCTCGGAGGAGTTAGAAGTTTTATCACCATCTTGCATCGAAATCGTCCAAGTAAGTTCAATTAAGAATTATATTAATTAAACTAATTGAAATTAATAATTAAGCCTTGATTAATTAATATTCCTAATTGATAATACACATCAGCACATTTTAACTCGAACAGAAAGAGAAAAACAACTCAACTCAGTCGATGACGTCACTTACTTCGATGACTTAATTTTTACGGAGAAAACTTAATTTCATACGGTAAAAAACCGTTGTGACTACGGATTTACTTCGTAACTTTTACGGGAAAAACTTGTTCCTGTATGGTAAAAAACCGTTGTGCCTACGGATTTACTTCGTAACTTTTACGGTTTTGCACAACCAACCCACTGCCAGTTTAAAACCGTAAATTTTACGAGATTTTTTTTAACAGTATACATGTTTGAAATTTATTATAATAGTAAAGTACACCTTCCTCATTATACTGAAATAAGCTTTTGAGTAATTTTTAATTTTTTATAAATTTACAAAATATTTAATTAGACATAGTGAAATTTTACCCTATTTTTGACACAAAAAAATTATACAAAATAACGTTTTGAATTTTTTTAAAAAAGCTCATTTTAGTATAATGAGAAAGATGCACTTTACTTGTATGAAAAGTTTCAAACATGTATCTATAACAGATTTTGAAAAAAGTACATCGAAGTAACAGGGTTAGGGTTAGCGGACTTAAGGTTGCAATTCCCATTAACGGTCACCTGCCCCGTTCTGCCCTGCCCACACACACCACAACCCAGAGAGATCTCAAAATAGTAATTTGACAGAGTTCTCCAGCCTCAACTACTGAACCGATTTCTTCACTTTGAAACTATAGAACCTTATGTTAAGATTACGGGCGAACAGTTGGTCGCCGGAGGCGGCTAATTATTATTGTTATATACTCTAGAGGAATTCAACTCCTGAACGAGATCCAAAACGCGAAGTTTTTGATTTACACCAAGCGAGCCCCACTGCGAATATTTTTGCGGGAGAGAAAAGATAACGGTATGTAAAAAAATTTAGTAATTAAATTTTTTAAATGTCCAATTCTACATAATCTATACTTATAAAAGGCAATGTTTGTGTGTGTGCGTGTGTGTGTGTTTGTCTGCGATGTCCAGACGAAGCTATCGCACTTACAGCCATGAAATTTGGCACACAGGTAGTCGTAATGGTGACTGAATGCACCTCGAAGCCGAAATTTTAAAATTTAACTAGAAATTTTTTTATTTAATGTTTTGTGTTGTTTTGGTTGATTTTTCGCACTAATTTCTCAATAAAATGGTTTTGAATAACTGTACGACAAAAATAGATACACCATCGGAAAGAGCACGCGATTTCCGTTCTAATGAAGTTAGTTTTGAATTTCTAACGCAATTTACTGAATTTTGAGAAATTTTTAAAAAATACCCAGTTTCGGCATCGAGATGTTATTTTTGATTTTAAATTTGTTGCATCCGATTTCTAATAACACTATTATTTTCAATTTTTTTCAGCTTATAAGTAGAACGGTTGTGTCGGATTTAAAACAACAACGGTTAAAATATCTTTTCAAGTTTTTTCTTTAAATTAATTTTTTTCTGGGCGGTTGAGAGCTATTTTTATGGAGAGATTTCCTCGCGCGGCACGGCACTTCTTCGGAACGCAGATGGCTATGTGATTGGTTGGAGGGGAGGTGACGTCATAACCTTGAATTGAATGACTGATTATTATTTTCGGCAGTATCTTAACGTATTTATTCATCTCGCATACTTAGCTTGCGGTATAATAATTTTCACGTTGCAATTTTCTATTATTTTTATCATGCGAAAAAAAAAAAAAAACGGGAAAAATAAAAATTTTTAAATTTTTTTTTTATTTTTTTTTTAAAAAATTTTTTATTTCATTTTGGGCTGTTTTTTTTTTTTTTTTTCATTTTGTTGAAGTCCTGATTCCACGGGCAACGCCGTGCGCGTACTGCTAGTTATTAATAAAGGTCAGAATGCAAAAATGCTCAAAACAGAATGCAAAAATTGAACACTTGTTTGATAGTGATTTTAAACACTATGGCGTCGTGAAACGTGAGTGAAGCGAGAAATCCAGTCCAGAGCGTAAATGTGTATAGTGGGTAACGGAGAGCATTTTGAGCAATATAAATAAATGATCCAGAAGACAGGGACGCGTCTCAGTTTCTTTCTTCCACTCTTTATGACATGGCAATTTTCGAAATCGTGACGGAACAAATGTTCATTTTTTGCCTTCTGTTTTGAGTATTAAATGTGCGCAATGTATCTTTTCGTACTAAATCGAGAGTGCTCTACAACTTTCTAATTGACTTTTTTCTCGTATCTTTCACCGTTTACGAGATAGGACCGCTAATTCAAAATTTGCCGATAGATGGCGTTGTAAGTTGTCTCATCGAGTAGCGCATAGTATTTTTACTATACCTAGACACCAACGTTATGGCTTTAGCTGTCACCGTTTAGAAGTTAAGGGGGTGTAATGGTTATAAATGGGAACCCTGTATAAAAAAATAATTTTATAAAAAGAATGTATAACAAATGTAACGCAACGAGCGAGACGAATGACGTATGGAAAATGGAATCATCAACAGATGAAGATATGTATCAGATTTTCGACTATATCCATCACTGGGTTCACTCTCTGCCTGAGTGTTTATTTGAGTATCTTTTATGAAATGACAAAAACTTTATGTAAAATAATAATTATACTATCCGCCTTCGGCGACCAGCTGTTTGCCTGCAATATTAATACCCTGTAGCTAGGTATGCTTAATAAATTGGCAATTGCGGAGGCTGAGGGACTCTGCCAAAATTTGACTTTGCGATATATCTCAAAAATGAAGGGTGGTGGACGACAGGCGACCCTTGATGGGACATCTATACGTCATAAGCTTTCATGTGAAATGAGAACTGTCGAAATCGGTCCAGTGGTTGGGGATGGGCGATTCTGTCTTGGTTCCTCCCCATAGAGAATGTACAGTGGAGAAATGTTTTTCCGATTTCTCTCGAAAGTGGAGAGGTGTCGGGAACAGAGGATCATTGATGATACATCTAGATGTCATTAGCTTCCATATGAAATAAAAATTGCCGAAATCGGTCCAGTGGTTGGAGCTAGGGTACTGACCCTCTAGTTTTACTAATTATTTTGAATATATAGATTACATAAATTCCTCTTGTCGTCCGCAACTTCATTTTTAGTTATGGTATCAGACTATGTTCGGAGACATTTTTTTCAAAAATAACTTATATATATTTTTAATGTTATTTTTCAACTGCATATGTTTTAAAACTATGAAAATATTGTAAAATTAGGCTTTCAAAATAATATTAAAAAAAAACTGAAAAATTTGAAGAAAAATGACTAAAATATTTGCTTTACGCTAACAGCCATAGACAAAATCATATTCTAAATATACATAAATCCTTGTACGAGTACATTTTTATGACAGTTATCTGTGTTATGCTCTAAAATATTTCTTGTACTTCAAAATAGTTTTGAGACATAGCTGAACATAGTTACTAAACTGTTAATTTTTCATAAAAATTGCTTTTCGTTTATATTTAAGCACTTAAAAATAATACTCGATTTTAAAATTGACCTTAGTTTCTAGAGGAAAACATTAAGCATATTACAGAAAACAATTTCAGAAAATTCATATCAATACTTGAATAACTTTTTGAGAAATCATTGTTACGGTCGACAGTTTTCCTCGAAATTATCATTTCTCAGAAAACACATTTAAAGTTTTCACGCAGCATAAAATAATGCTTACAGTTCGGTAATAAAACAGCTGTAACTCCATTTGTAATTCACGTAGAGTAAAAAGTGAGACAGTTTTAGAAAGCTGATTAAACAGGCTACAAAATTAAGTCATAAATGTTTTTTTTTGATAATTTCATCAAAAACGACGATTTTAAACCATTCGGATACCTTAAAATGAGAGCAGAACAAACAAACGATTTTTAAATCTCGCAGCTTGTCGACAAATTACAAACTACCAATTAAAACCAAGCAATCGGGCACTATTTAGAGTGAACACCCCTCTCTCTCCTCCTTTTCATGAGATTTTGATGAATCTCGACATTTCTGACCTTGGCGATGTGTCCGTGAACACTCCAACTCAAAAACGCAACGAGCTAGAAGGATGAAATTTGGAAAATGGAATTATGTATCAGATGAAGATATGTTTCAGATTTTAGGACAAATCCGTCATCGGGTAGACTGTCCGTCTTCGTGTCTATTCGAGTGTTTGTTCGCATGACAACTCAGACACACAAGAAGCTAGATGCGTGAATTTTAGCATGTGATATTTACTCTAGATTTGTAGGTCAGTTTCATACTTTGGAACAAATCGTTCAAAGGGAACAGGCACTGTTACGAAACGCATATTCCATTATCTTCACTAAACGACAAGACTAAAAACAAAACTCACCATTCTGTGGAAATATATCAGAAGTCAAGGGGAAACATCCTCACTGGTTTCACACTAGGATAAGTCGATTAGTCTGTTATAACTGAGTTGAAATTTTTATTAATCGGGAATTAATATCAGTCAAGGAAGAAATATATCAGAAGTCAAGGGAGAACATCCTGTTTCATACTAGGATAAGTCGATTAGTCTGTTATAACTGAGTTCAAATTTTTATTAATCGGGAATTAATATCAGTCAAGGAAGAAATAAATCAGAAGTCAAAGGGAAACATCCTCACTGGTTTCATACTAGGATAAGTCGATTAGTCTGTTATAACTGTGTTGAAATTTTTATTAATCGGGAATTAATATCAGTCAAGGAAGAAATATATCAGAAGTCAAGGGGAAACATCCTCACTGGTTTCATACTAGGATAAGTCGATTAGTCTGTTATAACTGAGTTGAAATTTTTATTAATTGCTGTGATAACACAGGTCTGCGATGAAAAGGTTGTCGGTAAAACAAGTGGTGTTTTTTATAGTTTTTGGATGCTGATTACTGGAAAAATAATGAAAAAATTCCATCACGTACAGTTTCATCAAAAATTGAAATTTATTTTTTTTACGAATTTAGTAAATTTCGGACCTAAAAAGTATTATTTATACGAGTTCGATAAACGTATTTATGGACTTAAAATAGTAAATTGGTGGATTAAACTACCAAACAAAAAAGAAGCAACTATTTCAATCCAGAATATTCCTCTGAATCGGTAAATTGCCTATTAAACAGAATATTCAAGACAGAGGAAACCAGTTGAAACCGGATACCTCTCCTGCTTGCCAAAAAAGTGTTCCTTCCACCGCTTCACATAAAATTAGTCTTATGAAACAATTTGTCAAGGCTTTACCAAAAGAAGGTGAATGCTTCAAAGACCTTTGTGACCAGTTCCCGGGTTTATCCGAAGCAAAACTGAAGGAAGGTGTGTTTGTAGGATCAGACTTCAGGAAAATGATGAAAGATGAAAATTTTGAGAATAAAAATGGAAACAAACGAAAGAAAAGCCTGGGAATCTTTCAAACTAGTTATTACTAGCTTTCTTGGAAACAAAAGGGACCCAAACTACAAATCTATTTTAGAAGAGATGATAAAAAATTTCAAGATCTTAGGCTGTAGTATGAGCTTCAAAGTTCATTTCCTCGATTCGCACCTGGACTATTTTCCTGAAAATTTAGGTGCAGTTAGTGAGGAACAAGGTGAAATATTTCACCAAGTTATAAAAGGAAATGGAGGGGCAATATCAAGGAAAATGGAATATCAGCTTGATAGCCGACTACTGCTGGATGCTACAAAGAGACAATCCCTGCCAAGTACACAAGAGGAAAAGTGGCAAAAGAACTTTTGAGGTAAAGAAAAAACGTTACTATAAGGACTTGTAACTTTCTACCTATATTTAACAATTACTTGAACTAGAATATAAGTGTAATTTATATGGATTAATGAATTAATGAAATTTAAATGAAATGTCAAAATTTCACGATTTCAACTGTTTCCTTCAAAATATGCAATCACTTTGTGAAAAAACCTTAAGTGATAGAAAAAAAATTGATTTTATTTTTAGAATAAGCACGAAAAGTAACATAAAAATCAGTCATTAAAATTAAAACAATTTTCAAAAAGTATTTTTTGCAGGCCTGTGTTATGAATCAAACGTGTTATTTTGAAATTTAAATAGTTTGCGCAATTCCTACAACAAACAGCAACTATCTAATGAAAATAATCCAGTTGTTCTGATTTGATTAAAAAATTTCTTGAACAGGAAATTCAAATTATTGATAACTACAAATATTCTTTGAAAGTGCCATTAACAATTTTACAATCAGTGATATCTTTAAAACAAAGAAACACTGAAGCTGCCAAGTTTTTCTCGAGAGCTTTAAAACTTGCACACACTTTTGCTACTCGATATACCGAAATTTTCGAATAACACGTTTGAAAAGAATGTCAGTGGGCCATTAGGCCTCATCCTAATTTCTGCTTCTACAGCTTGAAAACAAGACGCCGCTTAACTGTATAAACACCACTTCGATCAGAAAATAAATAAAATAAAAACCAACCCATCCGAGCTACTTAGAAGCAAAAAACGCCACCAACGCCTTTTCATTGTGAAATCCAAGTGGTTGTTGAGAAAGTAAACTTCCTACCAAAAGGTATTTCACATATAAGT
The DNA here is from genome assembly GCA_013235015.1 of Araneus ventricosus. Taxonomy (NCBI): domain Eukaryota; kingdom Metazoa; phylum Arthropoda; class Arachnida; order Araneae; family Araneidae; genus Araneus; species Araneus ventricosus. Next base: position 303 of record BGPR01024640.1, on the reverse strand, counting down.
AATAGTTGGCAAACAACTTTGAAATTATGGTGGCATTTGCGTCATGGTAAAATACAGCAACAAGATATACTCTTCGAATCATGTCGATTCGTGACATTACTCTTTATACGCAAATATCCGCATAGGCAAGCATATTTACAAATCCTACATAGTAGAGAATGGGTTGTTTCTCATTGGCTCTCTGCGTCCGTGGCTTGCTTCTAAATGACGTCATGAAATAAACCAGTGCTGATGGTTCATCCTTTATTTGTTTTATTTGAAGAGATAGATTCATCATTTTCTTGAGAATTATCAAATAATGAA
>BGPR01024639.1:0-23041 GCA_013235015.1 Araneus ventricosus | reverse complement strand
AAAAAAAAATTAACATTATTATACAAAAACATACGTCCGTCTGGGACAAGAGCAAAGAAACAAAATTAACAATTTAACAGGCAAACAAACGAACAAAAAGGGTTGTACTCCTGTAAAAGGGGGGAGGGTCGTCCCATGTTCCGCTTGTAATGACTATTTTGCGGTCGACATCAATGTCCGATTTGCTGTCGCGGAGGCCGCTCTTTCAGATTCACCGTATGGCCAAGTGCTTGGGCGGGGTGTTTCGTGTTGAAAATACCGAATTTCACCCTTATGACTCTTTCCGTTTTGTGAATTATCGTGTTCACAGACAGACTGACGTAATTCCAAAAATGCTTTTTTTCTGTCTTAGAGGTCTAACATGTGAAGAACCAAAGCTTCAACAATTACGTTCTCTTCGTATTTTTCGCTTTTCAAAAATGAAAAATGTTTTCAACACTGAACGCTTTCGTAAAAACTACGATAATTTTTTAAAACTATATTCTGACAAAAATATTCTTTTAACGCGTTCTTTTAGCAATAACTGCAAAATAAAACAGAGAGGCATAAAAACCCAAGACAGAATATCTCCCACAAAATCTCAAACCAAGCGAGAGGAGAAACTATAAACAATCACTCCAAAATGAGTTAAAGAGCTCTTTAACACATGCTTCTATTTACACTCGCGAGCACGTGTTTCTGTTTATATCTCAAAAATCAAATAATTGTAATAGAATGATTCACAGACACGTGGCCGACTTCAATCTGACCTCGGAGAGAGAAATACTAATGCACGGGGCCAATCTTTTGAAAGAAACATGGAATAGTATCTGATAGAAAACATTGTGTTCCAAAAGCCAAACGCATATGTGCGGCTCTCGGCCCACACCATCACTTTCGCCGTAACGCAAGGATGCGGTGCTCGGCCCTGAGATGAGTCAAGCTGAAACGCACATATGCGGTGCTCGTCCCGAGGGGGTTAAAACACCACGCTCCGAAAGAGAGCCTTGTCAAGAAAAGAAGAAAAAAAAAGGCGAAGTTAGTCACTCGCTGAAACGTATCTGATTGGATCAAGATTGTTTTTGACGCTTCGGGATTTTGCAAGCGAAAAACAAACCCTTTCGCTTTCCGCATGTGGCGAAAAGTTTCGCGATCTGTTTGACCGCGCGATGGCAGCAACAGTTCTGCAAACAGCACCATTATTGTGTCAAGGTCACCGCATTTCAATGGCGCGCGGAAGAAAATTTTCGAAGCCGGAAGGCCAGTAAACGATTCCGAGAATCGGATACATATTGAAAACAAAGGACTCCGTGCATAGCTGCTTGTTACGAGCAAGTGCGTTTCTCAATCGGTTTTTCGAACGTTTTGTTTGCGGAGGCGATTTTCAGGGCTCTATGGGAAGTTAAAATTGGTCCTATGGGGAAATGGGAAGTAACTTCTCTGAAAGTAAATTTTTGAAGAGATAAAATTCCGGAACAATAAGTGCCTATTTTTGTTTATGTATTCAAAAAAGAATTTTTTTTTCTCTCATGATGGAAATAGTTTATAGAAAGTGATATTTTTGATTTTTAACTCCATGACTTATTTTATCTTCTAATTAGGTGACATGTCCTATTTGGGACATTGGGGCTGTCCATAAATGATGTCACACTTTTTTTCAATATTTTTGATGGCGGCCGCGGGCCCGTGGGGGGGCGGGGTGGACCTTAGCCGCGCCCCCCCCCCTTGTCACACTATATTACATAAACATAAACTTGTAGTTCAGAAACAAAACACTACGTTATAGATCATATTTCAAATTTTATTTTTAAACTTTATGTGTTTTAATGACATTTGTGAACATAATAATAATGATTATAAGTGTACTTATTTTGTATGAAATAAGATTAAGGTTTACAATAAAAAACCTAATCAATATACAATTGTAATAAAATATTAATATAAAAGAGCAATTGAAAACAGTAGTATTTTGAAATTTGAAATATTTTGCTATAAATCTTATCTTTACTTTATGAACACAAAATTAAACAGATTGAATTAAAAAAAAACGGCTCAATAAGATCAACCTGTTTGTGCCACTGCCAGTTCTACCACTCACCCAGGTGGGGCGACGTATCTTTTGTTGGACATTTCAAGGGTGTGACAGGGGGAGGTTTGCTTCTAATGGTGAAGAATTTCCGCTGCTACCATATTCTCAGAACCTACTCTGAATGTCTTTTTTCAGAAAGAAAGGAATATAAGTGAAAAAAATCGCACGAAAGTTGTTTTAGCCCCGATTAAAAAATACCCTCAAAATCTGGTAATTTCAAAATAACTTAAAATTTAATCTGCTGATTTTAAATGTTTTTATTTTAACCAAAATGTGTGACTTCACACTTCTTGTTACCCCCTTCCTCCCCCTTGTCACAAACTGTCACAATTTCACGAACCCCCCCTTCCAAGCGTGACATCATTTGTGAACGGCCCCATTGATTGTTATTTCATACCCTATAAGAATGTAAAAGATACTTCAGCTTGTCCAAGCGCTTTTTATATTTTAAACCAATCGCTACTTCGTCCTAATTAAGGATAAATATCAAATATTCTGTATCTCTTCTTAAATATCAAAAATTCTGTATGCCGATGCAGGAATTTGGTTTTGAGATGCCCGTTCTAGGGACGGCGGTTATTGCGAAAATAACCGGTTTTCGGTTATTCAGGTCTTTTTCACTTCCGGTTTAACCTAGCGGTTATAACCGCTCAAAATAACCGGTTTTTGAAATAACCATTTTTCGGTTTTTTTTATAAAAAAAATAAACATCGTTTGTTGACAATTTTTTTTATTAGTAACGTTTTTGAAGGAAATCAATCCATTGTCCAATATTTATCTGTTCATAAACACTCTTTCAGTAATCCGCCAACCAACAGACGCCTCGAGAAAGCCGTTGTCGGTGATTGGTCTAAAATGATGAAATCCAAAGCTTCATAACTTGGTAAATTTTAGTCTAATCGAACCTAAAATCGAGCCTATCTTCCGATCAGGTATTTTTTTTACCTGGTTAATGGATTAAAAAAAAACGGTCATAACCGGGCCAAAAAAATATCCGATAAAAACCGGTTAAGCGAAACAAACATGACATAACATAACACCACAGCGTAACCCCCCGAACTCGGTTGGTTGGGTATGCGTGAAACTTTATTGAAAAAGCCAGGGCAAGAAAAAAAAATACAACTTCTAAAAAAGACAAAAAAACAAAAAAAAACAGGACATTTAAAACAAAAAGAATATAAAATTTTTTTTAAGGTTCAGTCTTTCAGGTCGTTGTGTTGTTGAATTTGAGAGGGTCGTGCCCTGTGTATGGAAGAAGAGAGAAAATGAGTACATAGGATTAGTTGGGTCTGTGGCTAGTTGTTGTCGCCATCTTTTGGAAAAAAGAGTGTTTCGTTTTCCGCGATGAAGTGGATGAGTTTTCTGATTTTCGCCCTAGAATTGTTGTTGTTCATGACTTTTTTTCCACCAAAGTGGTTCTAGGTCAGTTGACGGTTTTGTTAGGTGGTATGATGTTAGTTAACAGGCAGCTTGTAGCATAGTGTAAGGGTTTTCTCAGGTTTCCCCAGCCACAGGAATAGCTGCTTCTGATGTTGAATCTTTTAAGATATGTTGGAATTGGGCCGTGGCTCGTGAGGAACATTGCTAACAAAGAAGAAAACGGTATGTTTTCCCCATCCCTAGCCCATACACATAAAAGGCCAGAGGGAATGGATTAGCTAAACATTTGACATCTGTTAGAAAACACCTGTGAAAACGAACCATGCCAGAGACAGATTGATCAGTTTCCGGCAATTTTCGTGCATACTAAAGAACAATGTTCCCCGTCTTGGGTAATCAGTTGCCCGAGTATATATGGAAAGTAGGAACTATCACGAGGGAGAGTTGGAGAGGAGAAAGCAGACGCCAAAAAAGTTAAGTGTGTAATCCTGGCATAATAGAAGAAGTTAAACTGAAGTTCGCTTGTAGCATTAGGGCTAGTTTCCCCACCTCTGGTTCTGTGTCATTGTCAAATTTAATGCATAATATGGCACTACTGGGTTTAAATGTCGATTTAGTTAAACCGAATAAAACTTCTCTTTGTGCAAGATTGAAGCAAGAGATAATTCGATCATTTTTTTCTACTGAGAATTAAGACATTTCAATGGTCAAGAATAAAGACGTTATCATTCGATAAACTTGCATTACAAAAGAAACTAAAATTAATCACATTATCCCTAGCAAATTTTTCCGGAATTGTTTTTCCTGCTAGCGATGCCATGAAACATTAATCATTCAGCTTATAAAATTTGTTTCTTATCAACAAACTGTAAAAATATGCAAACGAACCGAATGCTTTGTAAAATCTCTTTGCTTATCTGCAAACTATAAACTCTTGCATTAAATTCTTTTTTATTCTAATTTTCTTCAGCGCCAAACGATTCTTCTGCTCTCTTTAATATCAAAACAGCAAAGCAAGCGATTCGAGCGGAAATTTCGGTGTCGCCACACACGAAAGGATTGAAGTGCTTTGTTTATGGATTTGACATCAATCCGTTATCGCGCATGTCCTTTGATGCGCGCGCTATTACGTCGCGTGAGCGTCACTCGAAACGCATCACGCGTTTTCGAAGAATTAAAAAGGTGTTGCGAAATCAAAAGTAAAATGCTGTAAATGAATTGTCGCAACCCCCGCTCTGTTATGGATGGGTTCTTCTGTGATGGATTAACGATTTTAATGAAGGCAGTGCAAAGACTTTATGGCTGCATGATGTATTTATTGGAGGGAAGAAACTGGCTGTAAAATTTCATAATCTGAAACTGGCAGTGGTAGGGTTGCGTCAGTCTTATGCGACCGGCAGATTTTTACGTTTGATGATCATGTTGGGCAATGGAATAGATTATTGTTTTGGTCACTGGTGAATTTAAATGTTGTGCTCTTGCAAAGGCATTCTTAATTTTTTCTGTTTGCGACCGCTTTCCAGGCAGGAAAAAAATTTCGTAACCCCAGTTTCATTATTTTTATTTTCCCGTATACGAAATATGCAAACAGAAAGTATTGTAATTGTCGGAAAATTCGATGAATCTCCACATTTCAGACCCCCCTGAGTCCACAGATAGACAGTCAACCCTTTTATGAATTTAGTCCAAAATTTGATACATTATTGCGATAAATCCATTGTCCAAATTTCATCCTTCTATCTTGTTACGTTTTTGAGTTGTGTTCACCTACCTACATGTAATGATTTAAATATTTAATCTTCTTTAAATTAATTATTTTTAACTACACTTCAGTTTTAATTACTTCTACTTCAATATTAGAGAACCGCACTTCTAATTTAACTTCCAGAGTCACGAGATCCTCCGAGGACTTCCCTTTTTGCAACTATTTAAGACCTTGTAACGTTCTCTTTTGTACAATGTGATCTTCCTGTTAACGCACGCTGCTTTTGCGCGCACTATCCTAACAATGATCATGGCGTGGGACAATTTTAATGTCTTCCGAGTTGTAAAAGTAACCCGATCTCCTTTTAAAATGAAACGATGATCCTGGAATAAAGAAGAGTCTACTTTAATTAAGTGTAGAATTCATTAAGCATGCCTTTACCTGTTCGACGAAATTGGTGACATTTCATACACGAGTAAGTAGGAACTGGAGGTTAAAGTAGAAGTGCGGTTCTCTAAGGTTGAAGTAGAAGTAATTCCAAAAATGTGTTTTCGGACTCGCGAGGGTCTAAAACGTGGAGATTCGCTAAAATCTCGTGGTCGAATTTTTTGAAGGGTACAAAACTTTATCTTGGTTATACATTCGACGCTCGTTATAACGACCACACTTTATAAAGACCATTCCATTATAACGACGTCCTCCCGTTGGTGTGGGGCGGAAGTTTGGAGAGGGGGGGGGGTGCCAGCTCAGGTGTCGTCCTCGTCATCTGACCGCGGTTCAAAATTACGAGGTCCGTCCCTAAATAGCCCTCGTGTTGCTTCAAAACGGGACGTTAATAAAACCTAACCTAACCTAACCATCCATTATAACGACCGGTGGTAAAATCCCAACTGTGTTTCGCTATGCACTCTATGTTATTTTACTTTGGGTATAACGACCGTCCGGTGTCGTCTAATCCCAATGCAACGTCCGAATTCAGCGGACACTCTTCCCGGTATTTTTCCAAAATTCCTTTATTTTCTACTTTATAATGTATTTTAGAAATAGATTTTTAATTGATCAGATTTTATTTTTAATACCTATGATAAAAAATAATGAGTATTTAGTTGGAATCTTTTTAAAAATAGCCTATTTTTACGGAACTGTTGAGCGTGCATGTGCACATTTTTTAATTATATCCACTATAGCGACCATTCGTTATAAAGACCTTTTGCTGTGGGACGCAGAGGGTCGTTACAACGAGCGTCGACTGTACTTCGTATGCGACAAAATAAAAAATGGAGAAATCCATATAACATTTCAGTCAAGTGCTCGTTTGTAGAGTCCTGCCTAGGTAAAACAGTTAAAATACTAAAATCGATTTCATAAATTTTTGTAAACGTCGGTTTTAGTACACAGTATGGGGCCGGTTCATGCTCATGGTAATGTGATATTTGTAACAAAAATATATGAAATGTATTCGTGGTTGTAGTCAGTAAAAAGCCGAGTTATAGTCTTATTTTCCTTTATTATGTGAGATTGACGGAATGTACGTACATCTTGGTTTAAGTTTCAAGTAAAAAGCGAACAGAAAATCCCTGCATTTCCTCAGGTAGGGGTTTAACATATAGACACGTGATCAAAGTGAAGGGAATAATAGCTATTTTTAGTAAATTACGTAAGTGTTTTAGGGAAAAGCAAGGCGGCAATAAGTCGCTGATTTCGCGATTTGTGTAGGCGCGTGGAAGTAATTAGAATATTCTTTTAGCAATAAACATGCCAATACGCGAGATTTAATATACCTCCAGCGCGGGAAATAAAACGAAACTGGAGTGTAAGAAAAGCGATTTTGGAATACATTAATATAGTACTAAGATTTTAAAATATATAATATTAGAATTTTAAGTAAAATTAAGTGAGATTATTACATATATATATATTTATAAAGGTAATAAAAAATTAGAGTGGCAACGTGATATTTGTCTTTAACGGACGTTACTTAGCAACGCAGAAAAACATGTTAGTTTTAAAAAAATTGAATGAGATGTGGAGAAGAAAATGTAATGAATGGATGTTGTAGGACAAGGTCGGGTAGTATCGGACACCAAAGCTTCTACTATTTTATAAAATATTGTTACAGCTTAGTTGGACCATATTATATTCCTTACGAAACTTTAATGTTCTATGAAAGCCAATTTTAACGCACGTTTTTCTAAGATAAAAATATCAATCATTTTTTCACACTTTTTGTAGTCATTGCGTCTTTAGCAGTTTTACTTGTGGAGGGTTGTATCGGACATGAGAAATATTTACAAGAAGAGAATTACTTTTGGTTTCACAGACTACTTTTTATTATTGGACAGACTTATTTTTGAGAAATTTATAAAAGTACAAATTACAGATCTTAAAACTAGGTTAATATATGATAAGAAAGAGGTATAAATCAGAAAAATTAAAAAGTTATCAGTCTTTGAAAACTTAACAATTCTTTTTAAAGACAAATGCATTCTCTGTTTACATTTGTTTTGTAAAATAAGCGTCACATTCATAAAACAGGTTGTTTCCTTCAAGATCGGTACAACTTTCGTGAGCCCAGCCTTCACAAATCCGACACTGAATCCAGTCTTCTTCAAAGGTTGCAGCACAGATGATGCAGTGAGTCTCTTCGCCTCCTTCTCACTTTTCTTCTTCGGATTTTAGTTCCATTTTTGTTTTCATTTCCAAGTCTTCTTTGTATGCTCGAAGTGTAATCAGTTTTGATCTTCTTACTTGAACTTATTCTTTCGTATTTCTATCATTATTGGAACTGCTAGGAAGTGGCGATATCTCCTCTAAAATATCGCAAGATGCAGTTGTTTTGGGAAAATCCTCAATAAGAGAGGTAGTTGTGCTGCTATCATTATCCAAGACAGCTCGAACTTCCTCCGTCTGCTGCTAGTTTTAAAGGACCAGGCGACATCAAAATTGTGGTAGATGTGACAGCACCATTGAGTCCGATACAACCCGAAACATCATGGAACAGAACATCGGTTACAACAGAAGCATTAGTAAGCCTAAGGAGATTTACGAACTTTAAAGACGGTAAATGCTGTTTTCAACAATAAACAAAAAACCAACTTATAGTCAGAGGGCAAGCTATGACAACCTGAAGTTATTTTCGTTCACTCAAAAAACTGTTGAAAAAGATACATTTTCTGCCACGTGTCAACAACACTGCCGTTTGACTAAATATGGCGGCATGTGAACTTTCAACAGGATTGCCAGATCAAAATAGAAAATTAAGGCCAAACCTTCTTAAAAATAAGGCCAAAAAAGGCCAAACTTGACAAATTGATTGAAAACTTAATTTACTATTAGAAAACCAGCTATCCTTCATGAAAACGAATCTCACATGATAGGCATATGTTCTATTATTAAACTAAAATTTAAGTGAAAGAAATTTAAAACATGCTTGTTCTATTCAGGAGCTATTTCATTTGACAGCTCGTTATATATCATTTGAAAGGTGTAATGTCAAAAATTTATTAAAAAATAATAGAATAAGTAATTAAAAATTGTTCTAAAAGTCATTAACGAAAATAAAGCCAAAAAAGGCCAAAAATGAATTTAAGGCCAAATGAAAATTCCTAAGGCCAAGGGATTTGAAAAAAGGCCAAATTTCCATAAGTTGGCCTTAAAAAGGCCAATATGGCAACCTTGACCTTCAGCCAACACCCTGGTGTCTTGACAGGTCCCGCCTCCTTCTGCAAATGTAAGAAATAACGCATGTCCAATACCACCCGACCTTCCCCTACATAGTTTTAGCAAATGATCTGTTTTTGTGAAAAATATATTATATAAATGCGTTGTTTTTTTATAAAGAAGTATGATAATGATTCCTGCAATACAGTACAGTACACATATCAAAAGTGCAGCTCCAATTTATCGGGTCCATTGCTGAAGGAAAAAGGACGTGAAATCACATAACAGTGTAAGAAAACGTGTAGTTAGATATTAGACGGCGGACAGTGGTTCAGATTGCTCATCTAGCGCTCCAAAACCCAAAAATCTAACATCATATGACCACCCACCTTTAATCATAATTCAAATAAATGTTTCTATTCCAGAGATGCTAAATTATTACAAATTCGGCGCTAATTATTCGGTATTTCCCCCTATTACGACATCCAAGTGAAACGTTCCCCAATTGCTCGATTTTACTCCGAGTGGTTGTACGCGAGCTCTCGTTAAAGGAATTTCATTTTAAGGGATTTAGTTTTATTTGATACATGTTTTTTCTGTCAATATGGAAGAAAAAGGTGTGTATTTGATATTTCATTTCGTTTCAGCTTTATTCCAAATGTAATTTTCCGTGAAAGTTGGAGCAATATTATACTTAAAAAAAATGGACAATTTTCTCTTTAAATATTTAATATTTTGGACTGCATGTTTTTTTTGGGCGTTGAAATTTCTGTTGGATAATTAATTATTGAACTTTGAGACAAAGTCAAAATAAATTTTACCTGCGTTTATACGCCGTCTAATTTGGAATTTTACTTTCTTTTTCAGTCTCTCAGCTAGTTCTGCTCAAAAGACGTCTCTTTGAAAAAAATATAAATAAGCAATTGTTCTGCGAAATATTCGAAGGAAGAACATACAGCATGTTACAATGAAATACAGTACAACATAATGTTAAGAGGAGATGTGCAACGAAATTAAACAAAAAAAATCATTCATTTTTGATAAGTCTGAAACAGAGATGGTTGAGAAGTTAACACGACAAAACAGAAATTTTTTAATGAATTGGTTCTCATATTGTTTTTGTGTAATTTATTTTAAGATTTGATGTTATTCATATAACATTTATATTATACTCATGAAATTCTTTCACTTTTGAACTATCGTGAGAGGTATTGGTGTTTATCCCCCAAAGTATATACGTATTAATAAAGAAAAATTTGAACTGTTTGAAATAAAAAAATACTTATGAATTAAAAAAAATACTTTACTAAAATTCAATAATCCTTATTTTTATACTGTTTCCTTCATTTGGTAAAATTTTCTAGAGTTTTTTAATATTTTTTCAGCTATTGTCAGCTTTTGAGTAGATTGCGACCGATTCTTCCATAGAGAACAATGGAGAAGAATTTAAAAAATTGTCACAAATCAAAAAATACCCAACCGAATGTTATGAAATTTCATGGGAGATAACCGAAGTCCATTTCCTTTAAACTGTGCAAATTTCAAGGTTCTGCTGTTTTTAGTTTTTATACTATGAGTTTTGTCTCGCTAGAAAGCGAAACTGAAACACTGTGCGGCGTTTCTCAGTTGACTACGGAATCACTAGAGTGTGACCTGACTCCTTTAAACGCATAAATAAAAAATATATATTTCTAATACAGAAAACAAGATTCCAAGATTCATCGTTGCTTTTTTTCTGTAGTTAGATCTTGTTTTAAGTTCATAATTTTTGATATTAAATCAGTTCAGGTCATCCAACTAAAAATTAGGAAAAATTGAAGACTGTTTTTTTTTTTTTGCTTGACTGTCAGTTTGTTGGCAATAAAAAAAAAATTCTGCTGAAAGGAAACTGGATAAAAAACATTGTCTGATAGTAAATCATTATTTCATAATCTAATGATGCGGAAAATGCTATTAATATCTCCGATGTTGAAATTTCCGAGTACATAAGCACCGATTTGCCTTGTAATTTACCGAAAGAAGATTTTTCTGAGTAAAGTAGAAGAGTCTTTTTTTCCCGCCAAACGATAACACGATGAATTATTCTTTTTTTTTATTTTACAAGCTTTTTTTTAAAAAAAAAAAAACTAAAGAATTCTTTCTTCTAAAGATTTTTTAATTATCTCGTTCGCTATTTTGTTAAAGGTTTATTTTGTAAATATCTTTGATCGTCCTTTATTTGCTATGTTTTATTTCAAGGTGCATCTTTTTAATTAAATCTATATATTTAAAATAATATGATAAAACCTTCAAATTCGAAGTTCGCCAGCCCCAACCACTCGACAGATTTCCATAATTTTTATTTCATATGAAAGCTTTTGACGTCAATATAAGTCATCAAGGGTAGTCTGCCCCCACCACCCCCTATTTTCGATCGAAATCGAAAAAACATATAGAGAATGTATGGTTCCATCACAATGGCGTGTCAACAATATTGTAAAATACCTGTGATGGAAACTGTTTATTTAGGACGATATCGTTCTGTATTTATGGATCTGTAGACTTTCATGCCGAAATTCGTGAGAGAGTTATGCAAAACATTACAACTAGATGAGGTTTATTGAAAGGTTTTAAAATTTTGAAGGAATCTGTTGCCTGCAAAGAATATGAAATCTACTATGGTTTTATGGTCTGTTCTACTGATCTTCATGCAGTATTTAAAACTGAAAAAGTAGTGGCTGAGAGCCTCGAAGCAGCGAGGTGCAGTGCTGAGCAAAGTTGAGAGCGGCTAGTTAATTTTTAAATGAATTTATTTAATATTATATCGGACCTCTATTTAACGAAGTCGCTAAATCCCGAAAAAAAGTTCGTTATATGGAAAATTCGTTAAATAGAGATTCACCTTTTAAAATACTTTAAACTACACAAAACAGATTTTAAATTCATAAACACTAAATATTATTTAAAAAAGTAATTAATCACACCTTTTTTTTGTAAATTAATATCTATTTGTTTTATATATTTTACCCATTAAAAAGAAAACTGCAAGGGAAACAAGAATGAAACAAAACATTGTCCGGGAATACACTGTATTTTCAATTTTAAAAATAATTTTATATTAAAATATATATTAATGAATTTTAGCATTTCATCATACGAAGGTTTGTTGATTTCTGCATCATGATCATTTCCATCCTCATCATCTTCGTCTTCATCGCAATTCAATGCTGTATTGTTTTTATTTTTCACACTGTCCACTTCAAAACTGCCTCATCCACATCTTCACAGACACATGCTTGTAAACGTTTTGAACAAGAATTCGATGAATCATAATTTTGTAGCTTATCACGATTTTTTCATCATGGTTCATAAGCTGTTTGGAGGAATACCAAATTTTAAAGCAATATCCTTTTTTTTTACGCCTCTATCCACCTCATGAAGAATTAAATTTTTTTCTTTGATGCTCAAGCACTTTCGCTTTGACATTTTCCAGCTTCAAGATCATTGATCACCATAAAATGTGTTAAAAGAAAGAATAAGTTTGAAATGTTTAGAAATATTTTGAGAAATATGGAGAAAAATAAATATATTTGATCACAAGAAAAAGTTCACTTCAAAGATGCACTTCGCTATTTGGAGGTTATTTTACGAAGAAATTCGCAAAATGTTCTTGGTTCCAAGAAAAAGTTCGCAAAATAGAGAAATAGAGAAGTTCGTTAAATAGAGGTCCGACTGTATTTAAAGGTGCATTTACAGGTCCACAGAGGAAAATTTCAAAAAGAGCTTCTAGAATTTCTCTTTGTGGACCAGCAAATATATCTTGATACACGATGTTCTAGAAAGCGATCCTATATTTATAATACGCTTTCTGAGACTTGAAAAATGAATGGAGTGATATACACACGTGATTTCCGTCAAACACGCCACGCCAATTTAATTTAGGAATCCAATTCGAATCTTGCAAAAGAAAAGAGAGCATGACATTAGCTTAAGACGCCCAGCTTAAGATGATGGCAAACAAATAACAGACGACACGCACATTTACGTTTGACATGTGACGCAATGTGAAGTGACTCCATTTGAAAGTTGTAGTTAAAAATCAAAGAAATCTAATTTGCAACAGATAACTAAAGCGAAAGAGAAACTAAAATATTAAATGGAACTCATTTGTAATCTCAGTGCAAACATTCGATAATCAAATCAGCTGGAACTGAAACATTTTTTATTTGACATTTAGATTATGGGATTGGCAATGAGAGAGAAGTTCGGTTTGATCTGCTTTGCTCTCTTGGCGTCAGGTGGAATTGCTTGGCGAAGCGTGGATGGAGGAAACAATTATTTGATGAAGGCGAGGAGCGTGACGCGGCGACCTCCTTGGCGCGGTGACGTCAAAGCGTGACATATTTCCATCAGATGGCGTTACGCACCGGACAGACGATTCAATCCTTTTGGAAATAAACAGTCCTTCCTGCCTACAGCTGCAAAAAGGGGGAGGGAAGCAATTGTTGGCAACAAGCCCATTGTAATGTTGTCGTTATTTATAGCTCTTTTAAAGCCTTAAGAATGGATGAGTACTGAATGTTTTGTTTGGGGTGGCTATTTATTTAATGTTCAAGTGATTTATATGACTTTATTCAAAACTTATAAAGTTATCTTACATTTTTTTTCTCTCTTAAAATTTTAAATTGTTGCGGTTTTGTTCGTTTAATTGGAACGAAAGTTCTTCATGAAAATGAGATTTATAACACAACAGGGTCAATGTGGATTTGAAATAGATTTTAATCTGTTTTTTTTTTTTTTAATTTCTAGGCTTAAAAAGTATTATTTCTCCTACGGCTTTTTGAGTGATGTAAGACATAAGAATTAAGATTTAGCTTACAGACTGAAAGTTACTGATATGGGATACCCCAGCCATCTAACCCACTAGAAAATCAGTTGGAGATTAATTCTGAAACGCGTGCTGTGAAAGTTTGGAGAGGAGGTGCCTTCTTAGATGTTGTCCTTATCATCTGACCACAGTACAAAACTATTAAATCCGTCCAAAATAGCTCCTAATTTTGTTTTAGATAAATTTTAAAACTGACAGCTGAGAAATTTCTAATTAAGTGTTTAATCCTCCACATGCGTATAACTTGATTTCTGCGAGTTGAAAGTTAGTCTGTTTTCTGCTGCATCCCGCGATTTCCGCGTGTTCGTATGTTTGCCTCGTGCTATTATTAAAGCGTTGCATATAAATAACAATTGACTTCGTTTCAAAAGCATTTGAACCTACAGGGTGATTCCAAAATCATGAGACAAACGGACCGCTACAGAAGGCATTTTGCCTGTGAATTAAATAAAAGAAACGGATGCACCAGATAAAATGTTCAACACGGGCTTAATGAAATACAAAGTCACAACAGTACATTAGAACCTAGGGAATCCGAACTAGTTGGGGCTGACCTCTGTTCGGATTCCTGAAAATTCAGTAAAATACCCTTGATATACCGAATGCAATAGAGTATAGAGTATCTCTGCGAAAGAGTATGGAAAAAGGTCTAGCTGCGATTCGCAGCGTCGAGCAGGTTTAGTTCCTTACATCAAAAGAAGACAACAGATTTGTTTCTACTAATAAAGGTGTTGCTGTATTTATTCTCAAATACAAATTCAAATATTCCTTTTAAGTTAGGAATAAATATTAACTTTGTTTTCGATTCCTAATTGTTATTTTCTTCCTTTTTTTTAATAAAATTTTTTAAAATAAAAGTTGTTCGGATTATCCGAAATTTGGGATTCCTGGGGTTCGGATAACACACGCTCTATTGTAGAACAACACAGTCACATGAATAACAATATACGAAGCATGCAGACGGCAAGTGCTTTGGACATTTACTTGAAATACTCTAAAGGTTTGTTGTTGATTTTACGTCCTATTTGCCATTTTATCTGCCATGCTGCTTTTAATCTTGCTATTCATGCGTTATTGTACTTTTACAAATTCGCATTCCATCAAACCTGCGTCGTACATTTTATATGTTGTATCCTTTTCTTTTATTTGATACACCCTTATGGTGGTCGCGCTTTGCGTTTGCGTCCCCATGTTCTGTTTGTAAAAATGACATATTTCTGCATGACTGACTTGCCCTTAAAGTGTATTCCATGGTTTTGGAATCACCCCGTATATGCCAACTTGTTTATTGATTGCGACCTTGATTGTTTTTTTTTTTAGCTGAATTGTTATCTATACTTATAAAAGGCAATGTTTGTGTGTGCTTGCGTGCGATGTCCAGAAGAATCTATCGCACTTACAGCCATGAAATTTGGCACACAGATAGTCGTAATGGTGACTCAATGCACCTCGAAACCGAAATTTTAAAATTTAATATAGAAAATTTTTTACTTAATGTTTTGTGTTGTTTTGGGTGATTTTTCGCACTAATTTCTCAATAGCATGGTTTCGAATAACTGTACGAGAAAAATAGACACACCATCGGAAAGAGCACGCGATTTCCGTTCTAATGAAGTTAGTTTTGAATTTCTAACTTAATTAACGCAATTTTGAGAAATTTTTAAAAAATAGCTAGTTTTGCCATAGAAATGTTATTTTTGTTTTTAAATTTGTTACATCCGACTTTCTAATAACACTATTATTTTCAATTTTTTTTCAGCTTATAACTAGAACGGTTCTGTCGGATTTAAAACAAGAACGGTTAAAATATCTTATACCGTTTTTTTAAAATTAATTTTTTCCTGGGCAGATGAAAGTTATTTTTATCGAGCGAGTTTTCTCCCCCGACACCTTTCCGGAAAGCAGCTGGCTATTTGATTGGTTGAAGAGGAGGTGACGTCATAACCTTGAATTGAATGACTGATTATTATTTTCGGCAGTATCTTAACATATTTATTCATCTCGTATACTTTGCTTGCAGTATAATAATTATCACGTTGCAATTTTTTAATATTGTTTATCGCGAAAAAAAATTAGCGGGAAAATCAATAATGTGTTTTTTTTTTATTTTGTTTTAAAAAGTTTTTCTTGTCATTGTGGGCGTTTTTTTTCATTTTGTTGAAGTCCTGATTCCACGGGCAACGCCGTGCGCGTACTGCTAGTATTTGTATATTTTTCTTCCCTTCATTTGCCTTTCTTTTCCTCTTTTTAATTATTCGCTATTTTATTTCATTATTTATTTTTATTGTTGTTGTTCTTATATTTATACTGATAGTTTCAAAATGCCAAGACTAGAACTTTTTTGAAAATTTTAATCCGGAAAAATGAGCTTATTTCCGGAGTTCTTTGTTAGGTCACGCTAAGTAAAATGTAAATATCTCCCCCTCCATTTCTTACTTCACCCCTATTTTGGTGAAATCAACTCCCCATGTACAAAAGCATGGAGGGTTTCGGAATCCGAGAATCATCTATATCCTATACTAGCAGTACGCGCACGGCGTTGCCCGTGGAATCAGGACTTCAAAAAAGTGGGTGAAAAAAAGTGCCCACATTGGCACGAAAAAGTTTTGAAAACAAAATCAAAACAAAAAATACACATTATTGATATTCTCGCTTATTTTTCTTTGCGAATGACGTCACCTGCCGCGAAGAAGGTCACGTTGCAACAATGCATTGTGGGATGGTCCGGAGAAGCTCTCGCTGTTAAATCTCGCTACGAAAAAACTGTTTGAACCGATCAGGGAAAAATTAATTTTTAAAAAACGAAAAAAGATATTTTAATAGTTCTTGTTTTAAATCCGACATAAACGTTCCATTTGTAGGCTGAAAAAAAATGAAAATTATAGAGATGTTAGAACGTCAGATGCGATAATTTAAAGAAATCTTTATTAAAAATTACCATGAAAGTGACTATTTTTCAAAATTTTTTCAAAATTCAGTAAATTACGTTAGAAATTCAAAATTAACTTCATTAGAACGGAAATCGCGTGCTCTTTCCGATGGTGTATCTATTTTTGTCGTACAGTTATCCGAAACCATGCTATTGAGAAATTAGTGCCAAAAATCACCCAAAACAACACAAAACATTAAATAAAAAATTTTCTAGATTAAATTTTGAAATTTCGGCTTGGAGGTGCATTGAGTCACCATTAAGACTACCTGTGTGCCAAATTTAAAGGCTGTAAGTGCGATAGATTCATCTGGACATCGCACGCAGACACACACACAAACATTGCCTTTTATAAGTATAGGTGTATTCATATTGTTATTATTGATTGTTATATTTCTTATATATTTCTTGTTTTATGATGTTATATTGTGATCAGTAATTCCCTGTGCTTAGGTTGGACGGAATTCCCATTTCGAGCGTTGCGTCTAAATAGGGATTTAAAACATTTATGCAGTTGGAAGGTTAAGATATGTAAAACTATTGACTTACTTTATCGGCATCTGTTCGCGAGTCTTATTCTTTATAAGTGCCCCGTTGCACGCCTTTTCACGTGAAACAAAAGTGTAGGTAGAATAAAAACTCGAACTGAGAACGTTAGCAGATTACCCGAACGAAACAATGAAAAAGAGTTTCGGCTTTCTCGATTAACGGATAAAAGCATTTCTTTTGAGTCATCGCGGCCTTGCCTCAAGGACGCCATGCATGACCTGAGCCTGTGGGATCCGACGGCTGCAAAGACACGTAAAAAAATTCTAGCTATGCTAAATCGTAATACTCTCTTTTGCAACACGTGAAAAAAATGCTGTAGGAATTTGGGAAAAAACTTACGAAGAATTAATTACTAGAAAATGTTTTAGGAATTCGTAGTTGCAATCGGGTTAAAATATTCTAGTGAGGATAAATAATTTAAAGTAACAAAATAAGTAAATAAATTTTTTAAAAACAGTTTTTAAAACAAAATTTTATAATAGCACTAAAAAGTAGAGGTTGTTTGTTATTATTTTAAACATTTTCTACTTTTTTGCCTTAAATTTATAATTCATTAATATTAAAATGAAATTAATTTAATTTTCAATTTTTTTTCTCAAATTCATTATCAGGTAGCGAACGCTGCGCGATTGGAATAAAAATTTAACTAAATGAATCGATTACCTGATAATTAATTTATGTTCCTTTAATCATTTTATAAATCATTGCCTGTTTCTTTAATCATTGTAATTACTGTACAGCTAGTTGGGTAACGGACAGACAGGCACAAACAACGTTTGAATTTTTTTTTTATTATTATTCTGATAGGCCTCAACGTAGGGTTGCCATTCATCCCGTATATACGGGACTGTCACCATATTTCACTACTCAGTCCCGTAATACAATTTGTCCCGTATTACAATTTGTCCCGTATTACTATTTGTCCCGTATTGACAACACTGAGAGTCTATTCAACCAGTTTGTATATCTAAAAGATTATTTGGAGAAAAATAATACGAACCAAAACTGCTAAGCAACTATGAAATTGAGTATGGAAGAGAAATGGCTGAAGTGTTTTGCAGATACAAAGTACAGTCGGACCTCTATTTAACGAACCTCTATTTTGCGAACTTTTTCTTGGAACCAAGAAAGTTTTGCGAATTTCTTCGTAAAATAACCTCCAAATAGCGAAGTGCATTCTCTATTTAACGAACTTTTTCTTGTGACCCAATATTTCTTTCTCTCCCTATTCCTCAAAATATTTCTGAACATTTCAAACTTATTCTTTCTTTTAACACATTTTATGGTGATCAATGATCTTGAAGCTGGAAAATGTCAAAGCGAAAGTGCTATAAAACAAATAGATATTAATTTACAAAATAAAGGTGTGATTAATTACTTTTTAAATAATATTTAGTGTTTATGAATTTAAAATCTGTTTTGAGTAGTTTAAAGTATTTTAAAAGGTGAATCTCTATTTAACGAATCTTCCATATAACGAACTTTTTTTCGGGATTTAGCGACTTCGTTAAATAGAGGTCCGACTGTAAATTGATCAGAAGTCATGTCTCATAAAGAAATCATGTCCCACAATGCAGATGTGGAGAGACTAATGTCAACTCAATGGTCGGAAGAAAGAAACAGGTTATCAGCAGAGACAATTGAAGCAATTTTTATTTGTCATTATCATTTTAATATGACTTGCGCCCAATTGTATAATTATGTGAAAAAAAGAAAATGATATAGCTAAGAAAGTAAAATCAACTTTAAAATTTGACCAGGCCAAAAAGGCTTAGCCTAGCATCTTTATTATTCTAAACTTCATTTTATTAGATAGCTGAAAGTTTAATGATTTTTTTATCAGAGTGAAATAAACCAGATCTACCCTCTTTTCTTCATATTTTATTTATTTAGCACTAAAAAACGTCCCCTATCAATGCTTGGCAATTATGGCAACCCTACCTAAATTGTCAATATCTATATACTAACAACCAAGAATATATCAACATCTTGTTCTAATTTTGTTATGGCTGCAATCGCCACGTACGAGAAAATAAAAATGAAATAATTGTATCACTTAAAGCTTCCATTAATTTAATTTGCATATCAACAAGGATTGAAATCTTTTGCTGTTGTAAAGAAATGAAAGAAAGTAATTGGAACGAAATCTTGCGGGAAAAAAATATAAATTCTCTATTTTTTTACAATGAAATTCCGAAAATATTGTTACGAAAATCGTCCAGTGGGTATAAGGGGAAAGCAGTCCAATAAGCTGGATAATGGAAAATAATATTTTATTCCAGGAATATTTTAGAAAACTCGAAACACAAATAACAAGAAAAACAGGACTTGTACAAATTAGCAAGACAAGCAGACAGCAAGTCACTAATAATAACAGAAACAACGCTGACAACAGCGTTCAACGTCTCACAGCTGACCAACTCGCACTGCAAACAGACTCCAAAGAGATAATTATTCCCTCGGTTGAGCTCCTCCGGTATTTATAGCTTAGCGATAGAACGTGACATCACATGGAATTCTCTAGAAATATTTCCATATCTCGGTTCCTAATAGAAATAGAACAATAATTCCTGCATTTTCTGGGACCTTTATTTCATCCCCAAGTCTCCAAATTTGTTGCTAAGGTCGTAGGTCATTGGATGGCATACAGTACGAATCTCTAAAAAACTCTCTTTTCAGCCACAAGACTAACATTGCAGGGAAGCGATATTACAGAATCGTAACAATATCTTGTGCAAGTTAAGAATCTTCTAGCTTAAGAGATTAATCATTGCTTAGCAAACATTATTATGTTTAAAAATCCTTCATTTATTATCTCTACTAATAATAATAGTGAATGCATGTATGCGTCTTTTAGGGTCTGTCTCTCTACTCTGGCGCTCTACACGGCAGACCGCTGAACCCAGAGCTACTAAATTTTACACAAATATACTTTGGAGGGTGGAAATCTGCAGATCTTGGATTTTTTGAAATCTTAATTAAAATGTGAATTAATTAAAAATTAAACAACATTTTGCTGTTTTCCTTTGATAACTTCTTCAAATGTTACTACATAAAATGATTTTTGCGTGATATCCTAAAATTAAAAAAATAATCTTGTAAATTTTAACAAATTGTTGTAGATTTTGTTGGTATTCATCGTAAAAAATATAGTAAACTAATTCATGATTGTAAAGTATTAAATTATAGTAAAAAATATATATACAAAATATGTACATAATAATTCAATAACCATGAAATTCTCAGTTTCTCAAACGTAAGTCAAAAGTTAAAATTTCAAAGGAATTCTTTTTAGAAATTCTAATCAAAACAAAGCTGCTCTTGTCAAACGTTGGCAAAAAATATTATTAAATTAAATCATCACGATTGCGATAAATAATCAGATGCATCGTGGCGTCCAAATTATATCACGCGCGTGATATACCACTGACGTGATTTATTACTTTCTATTAAAAAACGGAAATTAATTTGAAATATATGATTAATGTAATTTAAAATTTCTCGTGATCATAGCGAGATAAGTTTTATATCAATGGATAGCAAATTTTATTTCACTATTTTGGAGCTATTAAATTTGAAATTGGAACGACAATTACTCTTTTAAATTTAAAATGACTGAAATTTAGGTTCTCTAACAATGAAATAATGCTGTTTAACGTCTCGCAGTGCTATGGCGCGAAATTTATTGTTGTTGACGTCAGAGCGTTACCGGATCAGTGAGAGACAGATCTGGGCTCTTATATTAGTAATACGGCGCGTTTTGTGCAAAGCTAAGTAGTATAATGAAGTAAACCATGTATGCATTTTGGATATCTTCGGTATGATTGATTTTTTTTTCAAAATTTGTTACAGATCTGCAATTTTGGTGTAAATATCAAGTTCTAAAATTCATCTCTCTACCCCGCCCCGCGTTTCTGAGATTTCGCATTCATATTAATTCCAATAGGAAAACTAACAGGCAGTCACCCGTTCAGGGATTTGGCCCAAAGTTTGGTACAGATCTATGATTCTAATGATAAATCTATGTCAAATTTCATCCGTATAACTTATTCGTTTATGAGCTATACACACAGACAGAGAGAGAGAAAGAGTCGGATTTTCCTTAGACGAATTTAGTGCAAAATTTGTTACAGATCTGCAATTTGGATGTGAAGAGCTCACAACAAATTTCATTTGTCTAAATCTTTTCATCTCATTCACAGACAGACAGAAAATTTCACACATTCCAAAATCTATGTCATATGAAAATCCAATTTTTTAAACCCTGAATCAGGAAACTGCACATCGTTCAGATTCATCTTGTGGCCGAATTTTTAAAAAATTAAAATATTTATTGCATTTACTGTCTACTTTTTCCAGGACAAGGCAGAAAAAAAGCAATAAACCATCAGAAGGAAATATAACCTTTGATATTTGTAATGAATTTTTATGGAAGCTATCATATGCATAATCATACACACATATGCATAAATATAAATAATCAACAGTAATTAATACCCGGTTATTATAACCAAAGTTCGCATACTGAGCCTCACTGGTGACTGACTTCGCGAAATCAATTCTATTACAATCAACAGCTCTTCTGTGTAATAAGTCTTTAGAGTGAAACACAGTCATCAGGACAACAATTTCTTTAGATTACGGCGTGCCACCATAGCTCAGTAGTTAGAGCACTGGTCTTGTAAACCAGGGGTCGTGAGTTCAATACTCACTGGTGGCTTATTTGACGAATTCAATGTTGTTATAATCGACAGTGTTTCTATGTAACTAAAAAACCACACGCATGGTTTGACTGGTGCAAATTGCCTCTTCATTCGATAGATTTCCCTTCAAATTTGACGTGTTTAAATAGATATACAGGCGAGAGAAATGTATAAAATTGATTGAAAAGAAATAAAACAAACATATGTTTTATGACAGAACATATTTTTTTTATTTACATATTATTCAAATATTTCTTTATTCAAAAAACCTCTTGGCAAACAACATTCTGTGTGAAGTATTTTTCGTTGTTTAGTAATTTTCCTTGTACTTCAGATGTCTTTGTGTAAATTTTAACGTGATTGGGAATCCTAGACCTTGAAAGTGCAAGATAGAGCTGTCCATGTGAAAAGACAGGCTCATCGAGGTAAATTCCAACATGATCGAAAGTTTGCCCCTGCTATTTATTGATAGTCATCGTGTAAGCTGGAATTAACGGGAACTGGCCGCGTTTGAGAACGAATGGTAGATTCACGTCGCTGGTGGCTAATTTAATTCTTGGCAAGAGAAAAAAATCGCCAGGATTGCATTCAGATACAATTTGGCGTCCAAATAATATAATGAGCATGATGATAACACTGACGTAATTTAAAACTTTCTATTAAAAAACGGAAATTATTTTGAAATATAGGATTAACATAATTTAAAATTTCACGGGAACTATTGATCATAGCGATATAAATTTTATATCAATCGATAGCAAATTTCATTTCACTATTTTAGAGATATTAAATTTGAAATTAGAAAGACAATTACTCTTTTAAACTTAAAATTACTGAAATTTAGTTTCTGTAACAATGAAATAATGCTGTTTAACGTCTCGCAATGCTATAGCGCGAATTTCCTTGTTGGTGACGACAGAACGTTACCGAGGTGGGCTATTATATTAGTAATAAGTCTTTGAGTGAAACACAGTCATCAGCTCAACAATCTCTTTAGAGTAAGTACTACGTGCCACCATAGCTCAGTGTCTAGAGCACTGGTCTTGTAAACCAGGGGTCGTGAGTTCAATCCTCACTGGTGGTTTATTTGACGAATAGAATTTTGTTATTGTCGACAGAATTTCTATGTAACAAGTCTTTAGAGGTATTTTCAGTCAACAGCTCAACAATCTGTTTATTG
>BGPR01024638.1:0-22772 GCA_013235015.1 Araneus ventricosus | reverse complement strand
ATGTAGAACTGTAAAATTTGGTAATTTTGTTGAAATTTTTGAAGGATTGCAATTTTTTTTATCTATAAATTTTAAAAATATCGAAAAAGACCAATTTCATTTTTCTTCAATATAATAAAACATAAATTAAAGATGCCTTCCATCAGAGCATTTGGTTTGTTGATATTTTGAAAAACTGTTGGCATGTAAGATGTAGTGTTTATTGTTTCCAAATAATAATTTATTGAATATATTTATTAACATCAGGATTGTGTAAAAAGTTGTCACAAATGTTTACCAACTATTGTTATTATCAAAAATTGACCACATTTTAGATGAATGTTTATTTTGAACTGTAAAAAGCTTCTCTTTTTGACTTTAAATATGAAATGAATTTTTTCTTTATTTTTGTGTCTATCTGTTGTTCATTTTCTTTAGATTAAATAAATTAATCTAAAGATACAATTTCTAATATTTCTTCTCTAGAAATGGGCACAGAGTATGCTCCACCTACTCCCAAAAGCACTTCAAGTGCTGCTACTCCTGATGAAGAGCTTTCTGAGACAGACAGACGAAAGTCCATGGATTTTTCTCCACTTTCTGTAAATTCTATACTTTTTCAGAAATTTATAATTCAAAATGGATATATTCATGACTCTTTTATAGTGTTAGGGTAAAAAGAAAAAAAAAATGGTTGTATTACAGTTTAGTTTTTCCTGTATAGTATGCACATTTCAGACGGGTAATGTTATAATATTTGAAAATTTGATATAATTCAGATTTTATTATTGTTTTAATCCTTGTTGGAAAGAATTGTTTTTAAAAAAATTTCTAAATCAGTTTTTACTTGCTGTAATTTTTACTTGGGTATTTAATTTTTAAAACTTTTTTCTATTGGAAAAAAGAATTTAAAAACATAAATTATTTTTTAAATTTATACCTTTGTAAATAGTTATGCTTGATAAATTACTGATCATTTAATATTTTATTCCCAATTTATTCATTTCCAGTGTTCTACAATTTTTATTGAATGATGGATTCAGCCATTTAATTCTAAGTTGGTTTTTTTCAGTTATAGATTGCAAAACACTAACACTTTCTCATTTTGAAACTCATGCTCACACTTAAATTACAATGACTGTAGTGGCAGACAGTGTTGTTTTATAATCCTTTCTTTCATGATGGTTGATATGCACTCCACAGTGCACATGCATAGAATATTTTAATGTTGATCGGATGTGCAATATCGTAAAGCTTTTGTAAGGTGATTTTAGAATAAAAGAGTAGTGTGAAAATGGGATCTAAATTTACTTCTACCTTCTGCATAATACAAATGAGAATTCATCTCTTCTTTGGCCATCTTTTTAGCAATTTTACAATATTCTTTGCTATTTATGATTCAAACATGCTTTTACATACATATTTTTATAATAATAATAAAAAATACAGTTCCAGCTATGAAGAAACCAAGAAAAAGAATTGTCTGCTCATTGTGAATGTTGTTAGTGAGAAAAGCAAAATGCCAATAGGTTGAATTCTCAAATTGAAAAATCTTGAGCTTTTGATTTATTGCTCAAATGATTCTGTTGTTCTAGAAAAAAGGACGAACAAGTTCAGCTAAAACTTATTTCATCTCTCATGATCCATAGTACAATTTAACCAGGGCTATTCAAGAAATAGTAAAAGTAGAGTCAAATAACTTGTTAAAGTTTCAAAATGTTTGAAAATTATATTTCATGGTTGTTATGTGAGTAAATTAAAACACAAGTATTTTAGAATGTTGTACACTATTACTTTTCACTTTGGGAATGCCGAGGAATATATCTGGTTGTTGAATGTTCAATAAGACACATAAACCTGTCATAAAGAAAGCAATATCTTAATGTTAAATAAAATGTGGAAAAGCAGTTTAGGGTATTAATTTTCTTTTACAGTTCCTTTATAAGAAATTTATCGTAGAGCATATTGTTACCTCAATACTGGCACAACTAAAAAAATACAAATTTTCAGTTATGACCATTCCCAAGATTGTAAAACCATCTTCTTTGTGGCGTAACAGAATATCTATGAATCCTTTTAGTAATGCTTAATCCTTAATCTAACAATGAAGCGAGTGATTTGTACGTTTCAACGAAACTTTAAACATGTTTATCTCCAAACTTCATTTTATTGAGTTGAGCCAATATTGCAGCCGATGAATGATATATTCTAAGCATATGCACCTAGGAACATGAACTCATGCCATTTCTATGGAAGTCGGAAAGAAAAAGAATGAAAGCCTGTTAGATGTGATATCTGGCTTATCGCAGTACTGTAAAACTTCAATTAGCCATCACGCGTTTAACCATCAGTTTCTGTTATCCATCATTGTCTAAAATTAAAAAGTAACGTAGGTTTGTAGTGTTACATTATATTTCTTTGTAAAAGTAAATAAAATATGTATGCATTTTATTCACTTTTAAAGTATTTAATTTTTATTGTCATACCGTCAATCAAGCCAACAGTGAAATCGCGCAATTATACATATGTTTTAAGATATTTCTGTTATCTATCTATTCGACTATCCATCTCGGCCCTGGTCCTGATGGTTAATCGAAGTTTTACTTCATTTATTTCTATTTTGGGTGATAATGTTTTATGAATTTCAAAATAAGAAGGTATGTGGTTTATAGAGAAAATAACTCCACTTCAGATTGTATTTGAAACTTATTTTTCAGAGAAACTGTATATCAAAATATTGAATTATTTTATTTCATCTATGTATGTGTACATATATATGCATTTGCATTTATAAATTTTTGGCAAAAAATTATCAATTATATATTTTAAAAAGAATTACAGACAGATTTTTTTATTAATTCTTAGTAAAAAAATATATGAACTATTTGGAATATATGAGCAAAAATATTCAAACAAATACAGCACTAAAAAAACTTTCTTATATTGGGTGTTGAAAAAATTAGTAACTTGTTTAATTACTGTGAGTTTTCAAAAGTTCCTATGTCTTGTTTTTGATGCATATAAAGCTTAGTGAGCCTTCTAAGTAAGATTTGTCAGTATAATCAAAGTGTCTTATTAATTAGCAATTTTTAGTTTCTGTTTATTTATAAATATTGGATTAAAATTTATAATGCAGTAAATAATGGAATTAATTTGTAATTTAATTTGCCAACTAAAATTAAAACGAATGAGTGAAATCTAGCTTTAAATTTTTAGAAGGTATTGAAAATAGTAAGAAATATAAGATTTCAAGATATTTTAATACAGAAATTGTCTTATTTTTCTAATCAAAAATTATTTGCAAAACAATTTTCTTATAATTGTTATTTTTTATTCAAAAATGGCTAGAAACTGTGGTACTAATTATTCAAGAGCAATTAGGTAAAGTAATGTTAGTACATAAACTTTATTGTTCTGTAAAGTAGTTATATATACTAGAATCCAACTAACTGCTCTATTATTTGATTGACTCTGTTTTGATAAAATTTTTAAATTTTT
Organism: Araneus ventricosus; assembly: GCA_013235015.1. Taxonomy (NCBI): domain Eukaryota; kingdom Metazoa; phylum Arthropoda; class Arachnida; order Araneae; family Araneidae; genus Araneus; species Araneus ventricosus. Next base: position 19,295 of record BGPR01024638.1, on the reverse strand, counting down.
TGTATTCTGTAGATTGTGATACTGAATTTGCTCTTGTCCATATTTTTTGTGATACATCATGAAAAAAATAGTATGCAGCACTGTATTCATATATGTGTGTTATTTTAAGCTTATGCATGTTATGTAATATCACATTCATTTTCGCTTATTTTGTTTTACTATTGTAGGCATCTTACCTGCACTACCAAAGAGCAAAGGCATGTAGCAGCTTTTAAATATTTTGATTTACTTTATAATTGCTTTTTATCCATTTTAGTTACTCCAGTTAATGCTATGCAATATTAGCTGGACACTATAACATTCGTATGTTTTTGGTTCTTAAGCACTCTTCTATTAGCTATTGCATGCAGTAAAAATGAGCTTGTCAGGAGTTGCTTAATGTGCCATTATTAACTTCAATTACAGATGATTCAACGAAATAAAAGATATAATAATTCATTGAGGATTTGACTATTGAAATGTATCCAGTTTTTCCAAAATTACTTGTTTATCGTTACTGATTTTATTTCTAAAGAGCTGTTTCCTGGTTTCTTTTACTATCTGAAAAATAATTATTGTTTTATCTAATTTCTATAAAAGATACTCATTTTATTTTTAAGTGTATACTTATCCATAATTTTATTTTTCATGTTATTTATTTCAAGGACATATTTAATGTAAGTTTGTCTAGGAATCAAAATTTAAGGACATATTAATGGAAATTGCTGATTCAATATGAAGCTTAAGTAATGCTATAATATATGAAACATAAGATTCTTTGTCATACTTTATGTTTCTAAAGAGATATATTTAATGTTGGACTGAATTAAAATATTTCTTAATTCAGAATTATATTTTACATGTACAATTGTTGTCCCAAAACCAGTGTTAGTGGTGTTCAAATTTCCAAACAACACTATCTGGTGCTGCATCAAAAATTTAGATGCATAATTCAGCTCATTATTAAGTGACAGAGTGGGCTGCGATGTAGTTAAAAAGGTAAAGAAAAGAAATTTGAAAAGGAATTGAAATGTAGCCATACAGATTTTTTTCATGCTTTAAGTTTAAAACAATTATTCACAACTACTATCAGTATCATTATGTTTCTGCTCCATCTTAAAATACCAACTTGCACTTTTGAGACACAAATACATCCTTTTTTGCCATTTTTGTAATTAGATATTCTTTTAAACAAAGACTGCACCTCGTTCTGAATCTCAACATCCACATCAAATTTCTGATTTTATAAATCTCTCTTTAAAGTTATAAAGAGCCAAAAATCACATGGGTTGAGGTCTAGGCTGTAGGGTGATTGCATGAGTACCATGATTTTTTACTACCCCCAGAATTTTTTTCATAACATTCAATGTGAGTTATCGCCATTGGCGGCTCATGTTATGTAATCTTGGAGGTGCTGTAACTTTTAACCAATCCTTCACTATGCAGTGATGCATATTTGTACCACTTAGAGGTTTTTTTTTTTGTCTTTTTCCATTAACTTTGAATACTTTTATATTTAATCAATAAACTTTTAAAAAATTTTCTTTCCTAATAGGTAAGTATTTTAACAAATTTATTTTAATAAAAAATTAAAACTCAATTTTTTTTCCATTTCCTTTTTCCCTTACTACATTTATCAAGATTCACACAGCCGCAGTTGAACAATAAAATGGCAATATAAAATAATTTTCTTACAAGAAAAAATTTTATAGTATAACTTAATTTGAAAATAAGAATAGGCGAATATCATTGATTAGTATCATTAAAAATTACTTAAAAATAAAATCCTTTCTTCTTGTTTTCTTTCCAGCGAAAAGATTAAAAACATTGACCTTGATGCTTTTATGACGATTAAAAGAAAGTTTAACCCTTTGAAATCATAACTGCTACGTGTAACCTATCCTGATTCATATTGTGTGCATCAAAAAATATTTTATTATTTTTTTAATGTTAAAAAGCGAACTTCAAGTTCTGATGTAGTATGCAGTTAACGGGAATTGCCAAGAAGAAAAAAAAGAAAAAGACTAATTTATTCTATTACATCTATCTAAAGGTGAACTGTGATATTTTAATATGGGAATATACATATCAATATTCTTTCAGAAATTCTGTTCCTTGAAGCAAACCGTGTTTTATTTGAAATTGATTCTTGGATGCTATGAATCATGTTTCTAAATAAGAGGTACAGAATATTGGGGTCACGAAAATGTTGAAAACATTTGTATCACGGGAAATTTCTCATCAGCATTTATAACTAAAAATTATCGAAAAAATCCTTTGGATTGCAAGAAATTTCATTCAAATTTAATTAATATAAAAACTTTTTCAATTAAATTTCTATTCATAATTAATTATTCTATAAGAATTTCCACGGTCGAAAAATGTTTGAAACTCCATTTCCAGCTTATCTGGTGCTGTGGATTTCAGAGTTCCCCTTCAGCTTAAAAACATGGTAGGAGAAGGAAGGGGAAAGCTTGCACTCTTTAACCACACGTACTCACAGTCGGAATTCGGAGCTGCAACGCTAGCCAGTTCTAGTTACTTTTTCCTCTGCGGATAATCTTCGGGCAGGAATGGCGTTAGAGTTTGCCCGACGGGGGGCGGCACGACCTGCTGTTTGGGGGACGAGTGTAATGAAATTGGTCTCAAATTTTCTCCAGATTCTTATTTATCAACTACAAATGAATACCTCATACAAAAAATTTTCCCTGACGGGGGGGCCCTCCGGCCCCCCCCCTGACGCCACCCCTGTCTTCGGGTAGTGAAAAAATAGGATAGGGAACTTAGTTTTTACTCGTGGTTTATTTGAAGATCGAAATCATTTAATGTAAAATTTGGTTAGATTGTGGATAGATTTAGGCATTAAATTAGAAATAATATAAATTGATTAAATTTGCATAATGGAAAAAAGTTGGGGGTACTGCAGTCCCTATGCACAAGCCACCCCTGATTATCACACTTATTAAGATGCAACAACTCCATCTTCAATGCGTCTCATTTTCTGTTAAAGTGTGCCTAGTGTTATTGAATAATTTTTGTAAGCTATATCTTAAAATAGATTTGTGTGGTTGAATTTCTTTACTTTTTAAAGCTATCTTCTGTTCCTCTTTCTTTCCGAAATCACCTCTCAGTCCTCTCTATTGTTAGCTGACGAGTTGAGCTGATGCATTGTTTTCAAGGCATCAGCTAGCATTCCTCAGAACTACAAGCACCACTGATAGTTGTTTTGGGACAGTTTAGGACAGGACAGTTAAAGTGATTACAGGTTTAAGTTCAAGTGACAACAGGATTTAAGTTAAAGTGACCCTAAATCTAGTATGAATAGACATAAAGCAATTGATTTCAATATTCTTTAAATATATTGAAACTAATGTGTTTTATTCTAATGCGATGTACTTTATTCTAATTTTGTGAAAGTTGCACTAAAACTTTTTTTTCCGTTATAGATAATGTAGCACTTTAGATCATTGATTCTTTTCATTTTCATTCTTTACTATTTAGTTAGAAAAGTTTAAAATTTAAGTAAGATTGAAAGTGTATCTTGTATTTTTATGTGTTAAAAATGAATATTATTTATAATCTTAAACAATTACCAACATTTTTTTATGCTTTTTAAAATATAAAATTGATCTTTACAAAAAAATTTCTTTATTGTATAATTTGTTTTTTTTTCTTCAAATACAATTTTTTTTTTATGTATGGTCATTTATAGTGATTATAAAAATTAAATTTCACCAACATGCTTGTTTAAAAATAATTTATTATGTAGGATTTTTTTATGTTTTAAATATAAATTTCGTTTTTTTGAGAAATAATCATTTAAACTTCTTATGTAAAATAATATCAAATGTTTAACAAATGTTCCTTCTATTTCAAAAATAAATATTTTCTTATTCATACAGATCTATTTTTGATTATTATATGTTATTTTTCTGTTTTCACTTCAGTTCTTATCTACTTAAATATCTAAATGTATAATCTCTGTAACATTTCATATGAAGTAAGTCATTTTATATTTATAAATTAGAAGTAGTTTTTATTCTTTCAAATTGTTGGTAATGATAGTGTTTTAACAGGAACGACGTCAACAAGAACTCATTGTAATGGAGGAAGCTTTAAAAGAAAATTTTGCTGTACAGTCATCCATTAATGCTAATTCTTCTGAACGACGGAAAAAATTGCTTGGAGATATAGCTTTGGTAATGATAATTAATATTTACTGAAAAGAAATTGTCAAGTTCATTAAGTTTCTCATGTCTGAATTGTAATAGAATAGAATTTATCTGCAAAAATATACTTTCAGGTAAATTACGCACCATTTCAATTCTCATTATTGGATCTATACTCTGTGTATAGTTCTTTATGCAAACATTTATATTTCAAAATTAAACATTAAAGAAAAAAAATGGATGTAAATGTAACGAACTCTAATACATAGTTTAGTTCAGTGATATTAACGTCCCATTCGGAAGCAACATGAAGGCTATTTTGGGTCAGATGTCTAATTTTGAACCACAGTCAGATTATGAGGACGACACCTGAGCTGGCACCTCCTTTCCAAACTTTTGCACCACACCAGCAGGACAATATTTGGCCCTCTATGCATGATTTAATGTGCAACAGGGCCACACACATGGCAAATCATCAGTAGAATCGAAGCCGAGACCTTACCAGTAGGCCAATTCTGCCCCAAATGGGATTAGTCCTAATATATAAGTGAATATATATATATATATATATATAATATTTATATTGTCAATTGAATTAGTAAAATTATTTTAAGTGAAGATTTTGTTTCAGTAAATATAAAGTGTATCAAAAAAATTCATTATATTAAGAATCATAGATTTAAATATGATCGAGATGGTGGAAGTTAAAAAACCTGTATTTATTCATATTTGCTGTTTACTGTTGCTTATATGTAGTTTTACCTTGAGTTGCTTTTAAAATTTGTGTTTCATTTTTTAAAATAAATATAAAGAAAATAAAGTTAATTCCAAAATAACTTTAAAAATACACTGCATGGTTTATGTGGTGGTTACGGCCTCAGTACTCAAGCTATTGTAGCGACTGTCCTTCACTTACACCTAGTGCCAAGGCAGGATGGGGAATAACTCTGTTAAGGTTATGTGGTGGTTACTCCCATCTGATGCTACCATGAGTATGTGGATGAGAAGTCACCAGATAAGTAGGCAGGTTCTTGCTCCTGGTTGTGGGTACAATAATGTTGGAGATCAACTTACCCCCCTCCAGTGATAGGACTACCTCCTTCTGGCAGGGTCGGGCTATAGATGGTGACCTCAGTATTTGAGCTGTTGCAGTGACTGTCATTCAAGGTCCCTAAATGCTTAGGCAGTACAGAGGTAACTTCATTTGTGGTTATGTTGTGGTTATCTTTTTTGACTGACCACCCACAATAAGAAAAAAAAATAATATATAAAGAAGATTCCAAGCAAAGTTGTTTGCATCCATCTATTTACATTGAAGTGAAGAACAACAGGGTGCTTAAAGAAATTGGAAATGAGCTGGAAAAAAGTGGTTTCAATGCAAACAAATAACAGTTCATTGGAAAAGAAAAATTCATAAATATTGCCAAGTACTTAATCTCCATCAGCTTTTGAAAACTGAATTTCCTCACTTCTTATTATTTTTATGGTGCAGTAGGATGAACTGTAACTAATATCAAATAACAATTAAATTTTCAGTAAATTAACTATCTAAACAAATTTGTAATTTACCTGTATTAATAAGAAAACATGTAGGCTAAATTCTCATATTTAGAAATTATGAAGTTACAATATTAAAGAAGGTGTAAATCCCTTTGTACAATATTACTTTTCTGTCTAGTTTCTTTAGCGCATGAACTGCCAAACTAGAAAAAAGTTTCCTTGAAAGAAGAAAGAATTAAAAGGCATGTATGAGTTACATATATCATGAAGTGGTGTTGTTCAAAAATAGCATGAGAAATAAACTTACATGGCAGTTTTTACGAGTTTAATTTATGTATCATTAAATAGTAAACTACAAAATTTACTATGTGCAACAACATAAAACAACAAAATTACACTACTACTATAAAATTTTACTACACTTCTATGAAATTTTTCATATGGCTTTCTTACAGGAGCAAGACCGAATGGAGAGTGAAATAATGTTACTTCAAACTAAAAAGGAAAAAGAAAAGAAAAATCTGTTGGATGTTCTCACTAACAGTATGTAGAAATTCATATGTTAAAATTTATTTTTTAACATTGTTATCATGAAATATTTGGTACTTACGTATTAACGCCACCGAGGCTACAGATTGGCAGTAATGCGCCAATAAAGAGCAATCTTGTTTACAAAAACCGCCAAATTGGCGCCACTTAAAAACTACCAAATTGGCGTTAATACGTAAGTACAAAAACCGCCAAATCTGTAGCCTCGGTGGTGTTAATATGTAAGTACTAAATATTTCTCCTTTTCAATATTCCTATCCTTCTCTATTTGCACAAAATGCTCTACAATATTCACACAATATCTTTACTATGTTGTGTGGCATTCAGAATATCGTAGCAACATTGCGATATATTGTAAAATATTTTGTGCCAGTAGGGTTGCTAAATATATATTTATCTTATATTGAGATTTTAGAAGCAGTACACATGAAATTTCATTAGAAAAATGTTTCCTATCATATAATTTTTCTTTTCAAAAACTGCTTGAAATATTCATCCAGCTCTCTTGTAAGTAAATATTAATTTGATGCGAAATAAGTGTAGCAAAATGAATTAATAAATTTTGTACTACTCTTAAATAGCACAGCTCATACTTATCTTATATTGGAAATGAAATATTAAAAATATTTTAACAGCTGTACTTTAAAAGGAATTTGTAGCATGATTTTCTTTTAAATTCTAATATTATGAAAAATTTTGTGGCAATTTGAAATGTTTCACATTGCATAATTTCATTTTATTTAGTTGAAAACCATTCTGCCAAGCTGATTGACCAACTAATGTTGCTGAATGATCGAACAATGCAAGTAGAAAAAATGGCAGCTGTCCTCGAAAGAGATAGGTATAATTCTCTAAAGTTAGACGGGAATTAGTTATAAATTGATTTATTCTGGGATCTTTTTCTTATTCAGTGTTTTTTAGTGCATAGTATATGCACTAATTAATTTTAAGAAAATTGTTTATTTTCAGTGTTTTCAGATATTAAACAAAAAAAAAAAAAGTTTTATATGCTGCAAGTTCATTTTTGTCAAGCAGTTTTTTATATTTCTAGGATCGAAAATGAAGAAATTTTTTCAATAAAACAAGAAAAATTAGAACAGTTGCAGAAAATGGAAATTTTAGGTATTATTATGTTTTTATTCTTGCTGTGGCTGTAACATCGTTTGTTTTTGTACCAATTACCATAAATATATGTTGGGAATGAAATATGTGTAAGATTTTGAAAAAGAAATGAATGGTGAGAAATTTGGTTGATTTTAGTCACCTTGGACTTCGTGAGAAGCTTTTGTCTTTGACTTCATGAGAAGCTTTTGCTTTTGACTTCAAAAGAATGGAATGAAACATTTTTGTCCCTTCGGTGCAAAATCCAGACTTCTCATTAGCTTCCGAACAGGTCACTAATTATTCTGGAAAATCTGTTGCGAGTTTCAATGACAGTGTCAGAATATAAGATTTAGTGTGCTTTCTACAGAAAACAGCATATTAATTGAAATAAATACAGTTTGATTCAAACTATTCCAGATATATCAAATCAAGAAAAATCTTATGTAATTTGTGTGAATAAAAAATTCATCTTCAAATTTCCTTACTTCAGATGTATAAAATTTGCTGTTTTTTGCTTTAGAGGCAATGACTGAAGTTCTCAAATGTGAAGAAAAGTATGGTAAATATGAAGCAGAAAAATCCTACTTAGTGGAACAATTACAAAATGAGTAAGTATTGTTGATTACTTACATTCTATATCTGATAATTTTGGGAGTTGTTTTAATCTGATAACTTCTGGTAATTCTGAATATTGGAAACTCATTTCTATGTGGATTTTTTTTCCAGTCCCAAATAAAAATTTCCCGAATGAAGTAAAAATTTTGATCAATTCTGACTGTCTCATCAATTTATTAAATAATCGATATTTTCTTTGGTACAAACTGTAAATTCAGTCCATGACATCCTTTCTATTTTTTTAGACCTGAGAAGTGTTTGAACTAATAATAACAAACATTTTTCTATCAAATGAATATGTCATATAGATTAAATCATAATTTCTTTGCTTGAAATCAAACATAATTACTATATAATTTTTTTATTTACTGATATTTTTAAGTCTGAATATTTATGTGCAATCTTGCAGTGAGAGGGCATACAATGAATCAAAATAACCAATAACATAAATAGACTGAATCAAAATCAAAACTATCTTTTGTTTATAGCTATATTGAATAATTTTGTAAAATTTTATTAAACAATGACAAATGGAAGCATTAGTATATTTTAAAAAATTGTTTAGTTTTTTTAGAAATTCTTTTGATAATGATCCTTTTTTTTATTCTTAAACCAAGCAAGCTTTATCAGTTGAGAGAGAAAGCAATCTGAAATTTAACTTGTAAATTGTGAATCATTAACATATAGCAATACTTGTACATTTGGTGTGGGCTGGAAGGCAAAGCAATTTACCATTTTGAGGTCTGTTGTTGTATAATATTTAGGTTCAAACTCATTGAACAATGGAATTTTAATTCAATGTCTTTTTAATAAAATTTTAGATGATATAAAGTTGGTAGCGTTATTTAACAAAATATGACATTAAAAGTATTGATTAGACTTAAAAGCACACTACTGTCCTTTTAGCAAGTTATCACTAGAAAAAATATGAGTTTAGTGACACCCCAATTATTATTTTGATTCCATTTTGTATAAAGTCCTTAGCCCTTGAAAAAATGGACTAGAATGAATTCCTTGTTTTTTTTTTTCTTTCGATTCCCTCTGAGTTTATCTTTATTTTTTGGCTTTCTTTGAATGTTATTGATTTCCATTGTTCTTTGTTTGCAGCTGCAACTGTGCATGACTTAAACATTGTTTAAATTTTATTGTTTATAAAAAAAGTTTAAAAGTTATTATTTTTTTTATTTTTAAATTTATTCTAATTTTTTTAGTTGATTGTTTTTAAGCTTTAGTGACACACCATATTTTAAAATCTAGACAGAATATTTTATGTAATTAAAAGGAATTGAAAAATTCAATCTTACTTTCCAGTTTTGATAAATTCTGACAGTATTTCATTTTAATTATAAAATGATATAGATTGTTAAAAATTTCTTTTTTAAATAGGGAAATTGAGAGCAATTTGAAGTTGTACAACATTTTCCAAGAAAGAGAATTGGATCAGCAAATATTAATCAATAGGCTTCTGGAAGAGGTACAATTTTATGTCTAAAAATAAAAAATATCCTAATATAATAGCATTGAATTATATTGTTGTAACTTCGCTTTCTAGGAACAATATCAGAAAGAAGCTTTTAAAGCATTACAGTTGCAGAAAGATATACAGCACCAAGAAATCGCTCATCAGGTATCTATTATTCCTACTCATTCATCATCATTTTTATAATGGTGATCCAAGTGCTAAAAAATATTTTTAAATGTATATCAGATGGTATAAATTGTTTTTGATATATATTTTTCCATAATTGAATTAGGCAACATTCATTTTGGCAATTTAAAAGTTACACTTACACATGGATATGCTTCAAATGGTGATTTCAAATCTAGTTTTTCCCCCTCTGTTTTCTTAATTTTACAAATGCATCTTTATAACCATGTGTATTAGTATAGTTGAAAATCTGAAAATATCTGTAATAGAAAAGCCCTGAGATGTCTGTGATGCTGGTGGAGCTTAAAATAACCCGCCCCTTTTGTCTGTGTCATTATTGAATGAGCAAATTGGATAATTATATAACAATATTACTTCAACTTTCAACAATAAAATAGAAACACGCAATTAAATATTTGTTTAAACAATAAAAACGGTTTATATTGCATTGCAACAATTAAAAGTATTGTTGCAAATTATGCCAAAAAATATTTTAAAAATTTATTAAAATTAGAGAAAAAATTGTAGAGCAACTTATTGATATCATTGAAAAGGTAATTTTTTATATTTTCAGATGGCATAAAAATGATTTTTGTGCTGTAATATTTTCAGAAATTAAGAAAAACGTCAACATTTTGTTTAATTTTTAATTAAAATTTCGAAAAAAGGGTTCCAAGATGCACATTCCCATCCTCCAAAGTTTATTTGTGGCAAATTTTGTAGCTCTGTGTCTAGTGGTCTGTCCTGTGGAGTACCAACACACATTCCCCTTTGTTATTAGTAGAGATTTGGTAATGCAGTTTTTTCTGTTAGTGGATTTTGCATTATTTTTACTCGGATAAAACGAAAGTAATTGTTAAAAGTAAAGTTATTAACAAAACTAAAGTTAGAGCCAAGTGATCCCTCAATCCTGTTTTTCATTTATTTCTTAAGCACTCTGCCAATGTGCATGAGTTTTTGTATTACATCTGATAATACTAAATGTGTATCATTTAATTACCAATGATAAGCACTAATGTTTTACTTTGAAACTATCCTTCTCACTGGGAAGGTGCAGAACATGTAATGACTTGACAAAAATTATGTAATAACTAAAAATCAAAATATACAAACTTTTGATGTGCAAACAAAATCACATTAAAAGTTCATCTAAGCTTAATTTGTAGTTTTCAGTCTTTCAAATTTAGTCTACAGTTATTTTCAGCTTTTATATTTTCTAACGTATCTGTTCATAATCTTAAGAATAAATGCATAGTGTATATCAAAAGTTGTTTTTTTTTCATTATTTTTATAGATACACCTGATTGAAAAGGAACTTTCCAATTTAACTGTTGCAGAAATTAAAAAGAAGGATTTGAAAATCGATTCAGAAATGGTATCTAATCAACTTTTTAATTTGTTTCATGGATGCTTCTTGTATTTTATTTAAAGAAGAAAAATGATTTTAATAGAACATTAAAAATTCACGAACTTTTATAAATATAAAATATTTTGTCATATAACCATGTGTTAATTTAAAACTTAAGTTTGGTTAATATGAAAAAAAATATATATGTATTTTGGTGAAACACATTATTATCCCCGTTTTTAAATTAAAATCATGAATTCAAAAAAAAAGATATCTGGAATTTTTTTTTGTTTGTTTCATAAAAATGCTTCTAAATATTTTATTTGTTTCAATAACTTCATTTTTACTGTAACTAGTGCTCATTCTTATGTTTAAAGTTCATTGAAACAAATTAATTCAGTCAAATAATTATGTAAAAACTTTGTCATTACCCTTCTTGGCCTGCCTTAAAGAAGTTATTAAAGTTACATTTGTATTTCAATTAAAATTCTAAATATTATATTTACTGACACTTTATGTATTTATGAATTGTGAGTATTTAATTTTGATACTTAATGGGTGTTTCTTTTCGCAAAGAATGTTTTAGCAGATCATCGGATTGCTTTAGCTTCATTGCTGGCTGATTTAATGACAGCCAAAGAGCAGCGAGAACTAGAATTGAAAGAAAGATTGGTAAGTCTGCTTTGTCTCAGTGTAAACAAAAAGATGTCATTAAAAGGCTCACAATTTTTTTATGAAATGTTGAGACTTTTATAGATATTTAAACAAATTTTTATTTGTAATATTATAGCAACAAATGGAGTTGAAGCGTGCCCAGGAAATGGAAGATTTCTGGCTGATACAATACCAAAAATTGCTAGACAGAAAACCAAAAGGAGTTATTTCTGCAGTAAGTATATGTTGTGATCATACAAAGTAAGGGGACATACAACTGTTAAACCCCGAAAATTTTCGATTTTATCAAAAATATAGATATTATTCTCGTCTTTTCTGAACAATTTAAAACAACCCACATTAAAAAATTCCCATAATTAGGAAAGTTATGAAGGAAAATGTATCAGCTATTCAAAGTAAACATTGAATATGTCCATATCTTTAAAACCCTATATCTCAAAATGTGTTTTTTGATATTGCGCGCACGGTATCTCAAGAACTATTGAATATTTTTAACATAAAATTTGTACTGAATATGTATTGTGCTATATTCTACAAATTGAACCACTGTTTTGTACTATTTTCACCAGAGAAGGGTTTTTTTGCGGGGTGGGGGTAGAAATGTTTAACATTTAACAATTTTTAACATTTTTATTTCAAATTGTTATATAAAATAGAAATTAAATTTAAATGTTAATAAATTGGGGTTTCGTTTCTGACTACTATTTGGATTACTTAGATATCCAAAATATTGTTTTTAGACCAATATTTTAGCTGTAATCATACACGCAAGAAGACTATCTCATTTTTCTCCAAAAATTGTACCCATATTTATTACTCTCTCAAATAAATACATATCAATATTAAGATTTAAAAATGTGTGTACAATAACAGAAAGAACATATATTTTTCTAGGGGGAAAAAGTTTAGTTTTTGAAATGTTTTGTTTTAGAGATATAATGTATCAAATTTGATAGTTTCCCCCATTTTTCGGAGGTTTAAAGGGCATATGTCCTCATGTTGAGAGTCAGTATTTTGCTCTGCCATTGTATATAATGCCATCAACTAAGAGAGTGAAGAACTGACACTCTTATTAAACTAATAGCATCATAGCTATTGTAAGAATTTGTATGGTCGAGCAGTCTTTGACGTCTGAAGTTAATTTGAGTGCTCTACTCTTCGTGTATGAGATGTAAAGTAATACTCATTTCTCCAAACATGTTTGAAATAACAATAAACAAGCACTGTTATCTGTTTGCATTCCAAAAGTATCAAAATTTTTGCTTATTGATTGGGAAAATAATTTTCAAATAGCATGTTTGAAAATTGTGTATTATGAATACTGCTGTGCTTTAAAAAATAGTATTTTAATTCAATTTCCACTTAATTGGTTAAATGTTTATTATAATTTTGAATTCATATTACATATGCACATGAAGATATTACATACTGAAAAATTGTATTACTTAGTTTATTTAAGTGTCATTTCTTTAACAATAAAATAATTAGACTATGAAGCTCAACATTTTACTCGTATATTTTTCTATTGGAAAAACATTTTTCTAACCTATTTTTAATATATATTCTAAGATATTTGATTCTAGAATTAAATTATGAGTAAACTTTTTATGTTTCATATGATTGAAAAAGTGACTAATGATGTATCTCTACTTGCTTTAAATATTTTAATTTTCATTCATAAATATTAGAATTGGTAATTATTATTATGGTTCTCATAAATATTATTAAACATATACCATCATATATTTCTGTAAGATTATAATGAGGAAGATGAAATGCCATATAAGTGATAAAAATTTTAATGTAATTTATTATTCAAACTTTAATTATGTTTGCTTCATAAAAAAAACTTTAGCAACAAAACAGTTTTTGAATTGTAAACTTAGCATTTTGAAAATTAGATTGAAAATGTAGGTGTCTGGTTTAGAACCTATTACACCTGAAAGGAAATTTGCTGACACATTTTGTCTGAATATTTTATGAACATATTGATTCCTGGAAAGTATGAAAATAACCAACTAACATTTCCACTACTTTTGTGTATCGATTATGAATTTTAAAAAATGACAATCAAAATCCAAATTTTGAAAAAATATGAAGAAAATCTTTTTTTAATTTTACAAAAAAAAAAACCTTGCTGTATGCTCATTGCAAATACATGTAGATAACATAGTAGAATTTAAGGTGAAATTTGGAATTGCGTTGGAAAACTCAAAATTCTCAATTGGTTACTTGTAATACAAATAGATGAAGATTAATATGTCTAAGGTAGACAAGAAAAAAAACTTTTAAAAATCAGTTTTTAGGGTTTTTTTTATTCTATTGAACTGTAAATTTAAGCAGAATATTTTTTAACAAGTGATAATTTTGACATGTGAAATTGCAATTATGTGTTTTTTTTACATAGGAGCTTGGATTAGACAAAGATGTGAAAAGCATCTTGTTGGACGTTCCTGCCATTGAATATCTTCCTTTGTTTGCATCCAAAAGGATAAGTCTTTCAACATTGCTCAATTTCACTACAAAAGATTTAAAAAAGGTTCAGTATTTCTAGTACTGTATATATTTGCTTTCATGTTCTTAGTTTTCATTTAAAAAATTGTTTCTTGAATGCCAATAACGTAGGACTACGTTCCTCCCATTGAGGCCTTGGGAAGAAATTTGATTCACATGTCAAAACGCCACAAAAAACGTTGTATGGGGGATCCTCTATATCTCGGTAACTACATATGTTAAAAGCATAACTAATGTCTTATTTTAGAGATAAAGGGTAACAACAGAAGTTACAAAAAAATTGAAAACCGGAATTTTTTGAGTTTCATATAGATAAAGATTTTCCAATTATTGTTATGGGTGACTTTAATGTAGATGTCAAAAGGAATGAGAAAGCGTTCAGTTTCATGAAGAAGCATTTTGATTTGAACATGGTGCCAACAAATTATCCTAGTACTCTGAGGAATTCATATATTGATTCAACTTTTACAAGAATCATTAGTCCCGAATTATTAAATTATGTATGTAACTTTTCATATCATCGACCGATCCTACACAGAATTGTAACATATCCACGCACAAAAGAAGAATTCAAAACTAAAGAATTGACATTGTCATATATTTTATTAAAAAATAAAACAAGTTTCATTGTAATCTTAGTTTCATTTTATTTCGCCAATTTTCCATACTATTTCAGAGAAACAAAAGAGAATCATGAATAACTTTGAAAAACAAAAGAGTATTGCGAGTAACAAAGATCATTCGAAAAGCTTCAAGAAACAAAAGAAAATCGTGAGTAAGAAAGAGAAACTGAGAAACAAAAGAGTCACGTGAGTAAAGTAATTCTACGCCTTCAATATCAGCAGCTGTTTGAAAAAGATAGCCTCCTGTCATTTTTTTTTCCTTATTAGTTTCAGGCTTTGACCAGCTGCACTGAATGTTACTTTTATGTAATGATTAGGCTTATGTCAAATGAATAAAAATTAGTTATTAAAATCTTAACAAAATTTATATATTTTTTCAATATTGAAAAAAAATTTATTGAGAAACATTTCTTACATAGTTTAGGATGTGTGGTTTAGTCCAAAAATATTAAAAGCAAATCAATTCATATCAATTTTATTGTTGTAGTGGTTATTAAAGGTGATTTTCTCATCATCTTCATTATAATGAAATTTTATCATATACACTTTTAATAGCCTTTTTTTGTCTTGAATTGTATATGGTGAATTGACTTTTACTTTATTTTATACATTTTAATGAATAAGAGTACTGAAGTTTGAAATTTACTTTTATGTAAGTGTATCGATTAAAAGCAAATTTCATATGTTGTGAAATCTTTTGAGAATAGTAGATGACTTGGTCTTCATAAATGTGGAGAAATGGTAGCATTTGTACCAAAGAAAAAGTGCAGAAAGCAATGTTCTGTTAATTTATAAATAAAACAAAAATTATAAAATTCATATTAAATATTTCTGGGAATATTTTGTAAGTTTTTAACAAGCATCATATAATTGTTTAACAAGAAACACAACCTATCTCAAATTTTTGAAATTTCGTAGAGAAAGGAAATATTCATTTTTTTGCAACCAATAACGATTATTTCTGAAATTTTTTTCATATCTGGTTGCAAATTTCGTTATGTTTATATCAGATGTGAAAAAATTCAAATATATCCTTTATTCAAAAAATTGAGATAGGTGGTGTTGCTTGTTAAGCGATGATATGAAGTTTGCATTACTTTTATTTCAAATATTAAATAAACTTCTAGATGGGCGTTTTGGATGATGAAGTCTGTGAAGCCATCTTAGACAAGGCCCATGAATATTTCAAGAATATGCAGGCTGAAGAGAAATATTCTCTGCCTGAATTTTCAGATGTGCCTGAACCCTCAGCACCACCCGAACCTTCAACGCCTACTGAGCCAGAAGAAATACTTTCTGAGCCAACTGCACCACCCCTTTCACCAGATGATGATACAAAGCTGTGGTGTCAAACAGAATGTGTCATATGTTTGGATGTTCAAGTAATTTCAATCAAATTAATTTTTATTTAAATCAAAATAATATTGTTCATAATATTAAATCCCATATAGTATGAGTCACAAGTTTTTTTTTGGAATGACTACTGTGATTTTAATGTATTTGTTTCCTTGAATAATAGCAAAAAATGGTTATTTAAATTTTATCTGCTTTATTTTCATGCAGATAATCAATAAAAAATTAGTGTTATATTCTTGTTAACAGTCCTAGGCAAGCATCATACTTAAAAAAAATCAATAAATAATAGAATTCATTTTTATTCATAAAATATATTGATATCATAGCCCATGGTGATAATGGTCCTTTTGACGAACATGCCTAAACCTTTTGCCTTTGTAGCTATATGTTACCTTGAATCATGGTGGAAATATTATGACAATTTTCAGATTTCTCTCAACTGTCAACTAGTTTAGCTTTACACAAACAAGAAAAAATGCATGATGTACAATATGAAATACTTAATCCCATGGCCAACTGTACCCTGATGGTAGAATCCAAGCTCAATACTATCAAAAGTCTGCTACATACTGTACATCAGAGGGAAACTATTTAAGTAATAATTTTAACTTTTTACAAGAGAGACAAAGAAGTCCCATATTGCAATATATCGCATGCCATATTTTTGGGGGAGTTTTTTTTCTTTTTGTTCAACCTACAGATGAAACTTGAGCCTCTAAAAATAAGGTAAGAATAATTCCAAATACGATGAAAACATCAAAATCGGACTTACAATGGTTTACCTCTGGTATGTGAACCTGGTACATGCAAAATCTATTGTGGGTCAAATTTCCTGTTGTTAGTGTGGAAGTTTGGAGAGTCAAGTTCCAACTTGGGTGTTATCCCATGTCATTGGATCATGATTCAAATTACAAAGTCACTTCCAAAGTAATGCTTGTGTAATTTCAAAATGGGCTGCTAATGTAGCAAATCAAGAGTATTAGACCATTGGGAAGTTAATGCCAACCTTCATTGCATCCTTTTAATATGATATATATTCATGAAATTATATAGTTATGGCTGATGAAAACAAACCCCTTATATTTTTATGAATATGAAATTATAAATTTGTATTGGGCAAATAATACTGTTGAAAAGTAGGTAATTTTGATTGGTTTGAAAATGGCTTTTGCTATGGCACCATTCTTTAAGTGGTTGTGTTAGCCTTGTGTATAAAATGCGGCAAAATCTAGGGTGGTACGTTTTCATCGGTCTCTACTGTATATTTTATCAGTCATTGATTTAATTTGATGCGATTTTTTTCTATTTTTTGTCTAAAAGCAAACTTTCTGATTTAGTAGTGGCTATTCTGAAAAATAGAGAAAAAATATTATCAAGACATCCCTTCTAGTATATCTCCCAAGATTAACAAACACATTTAATCAAATGCATATAAATCAATATTAAGACAACTTCAAAAAACCCTATCATTATAGTATCTATCTACTGTAGTATATTTCACACAATAAAAAAAAATATAATACTTGTATAAGATATAAAAAAGTGGTATGTTAATCTAACATCATTGTATACCAAGCCTTCATTGTTTTTTTTCTTAATCAATACAGTTAGTACTTTCTCTTATTCAAAAGGAAATAATAGATATCTAGTGCTATTCTTATTTTGCATGAAATTTAGCTGCTTAAATTTTACAAATGTTTGCTAGACTAGAAAATTTGCACATGAAGCTCCTTTTTTTAAAGTACTTTTGCTGCTATTTGCTACTCAGGAACACAAATTTTTTTGGTCCAGAATTACTGACCATTCAATGCAGGCCAATTTTGAAAGTAATTTCGAAGTAGGAAAGATAGAAAAGAGATGCCATGATCATTTTTCTTTGCATTAAGCTTTTTCACGCATAGTTTTTGAAATATTCTTTACATTTATATAAAAGTTTTTAGCATCCTTCATTAGTTTAAATATTATTTATTAGATGAATTTCAGCATTTGCATATGACATGCTTAATATACACTTATATTTTTAGTAATAATTTAGCAAAAAAAAAAAATTGTATAAAATTAAGAATGAAAGGAGTAATATAAAATGTTGCTAGATTCATAGGTATAATAATTGATAATTTCTACCTTGTTTATATTATTAGTATGATGACTGCTCATTATTGTTTTAGCATGGTCAGGGCACTACTCATATAACATTTTCTATCAAAATTTAATTTTCCTGACCTGGATATGGAGCTCTAACACCCATATGAATGTGGACTAGGCTACTCAAGTTCCAAACTTGCTTTCATAGAAAACTAAGTTATGTTTTGTAGCATAAACTGCCAGTCATATCAACTTGCACTGAAACTTTGTAGGAAATATTCCTATAAAATTAGCTGTTATGCAACAAAAAGAACCAGAACATCCATTAATTTTTTTTCCCCTACTTCTTTTTGCATAAAAATTAAATGTTTTAGATTTTTTATAATTGAATTCAACTAAGTCTTGGAACTTAATTTAAACGAATTTTATGTTTAAATATATATTATTTTACAGACTTCTTCTGTGTTTCTGCCATGTGGTCACGTATGCTGCTGCCGCGACTGTTCAAAAAAGGTCGAACTCTGCCCAATGTGTCGAACAACTATTTCTTCAAGATTCATCCTTACTGTTTCCTAAAAAAGCACATTGAAGCCTTATTTTATGCCTTGCAATATTTACAATGATCTCTCAATGTTTACATTTCTATAATTGCAATTTTTTCAAAAAAAATTTGGCACACAATCCTAGATTAGTTCATATTGTATATAAGCTATTCTTGTTATATATTTTGAATTTTAAAGTTTGTAAATAACATGTTGCATTACATTAAATTTCCATAAATTTTATGCATTTAAACAGTTATTTCGCCTTTTTTAGTAGTGTTTGGCGTTTCTGAAAATCTCCAATTATCCCAAGTACATTCAGCCAGATACTGCCTTATTTCTACATATCTTGAAAGCTCAAAATATTTTACTCCTAATATAGCTGAATGATTATGTTAAACAATATTACATCTGTCCTATTAAAATTCGAAGGTAAACAAACGTATGTATGTATGTCCTTCTATCTTCTCACGAACCGCCGAATGGAGAAGCACGCGGAAAGTACCAAAAGATGGGGAATAATTCAAGGAATCCATTTCGGCCATTTAAATATCGAAATTTTAATTAGTGAAAAAGATATTAATTAAA
>BGPR01024637.1:0-23044 GCA_013235015.1 Araneus ventricosus | reverse complement strand
TTATTTTCAATATTTCTGTACCCGTTGTAGGTGTGTACCACTTGTTTATAAATTAATAGCAAGCAGCAATTGACTGGTTTTTTTTTTCGCTCTATAACCAAATTTGTAGTAATGTTTTGAATTGCGATATTTTATTTTATTAAATTACAATTTATGGTGGTTTTTATCCTCAATTTTGCGTATATATTTATCAATTAAAGTTAACCTCTTTAAAATTTTCTGATTTGGCTACAATTTCCTTTCTTTTACAGTTCTTAATGTGGGTAGTAAATTATTTCAAAATGAATTTCAATAGTTGAATCGTTATTTTTACCTCTTCATATTTGTTTCTTACAATTCATTCTGTCAAAAACTAATTTAATCTTGTATAAAAAACTGGAGTTAAAAATCAAAGTTGAATCTGTTCCCACGCTTTCAGAACTCAGCATCTATTACTGTGATTTCAAACATAAAACCTGTATATTCTCGTTTTTCTTTTCCGGCTTTAGTTTAGGCAGGACTACGCAGTTTTTGAACTGACAGAGATATAGTTGAGTTTTTTTTTTCAAAATAAAATTAAACTACTGTTATTTTCTTGATAAATGACAACTAAAATTTCAGCTGGATTGCTTTTCATTGAGTTTATCTCTAACATATATTCATATTGGGAATGCAAGTTCCGACAACCTTACTGAAACAAATAATTATTTGTTTCAATAAGAGAGTCGGTTTCAGTAAGGAAGTCAAATTATAATTTTTTCCTTATTTATTTACTATTTATTCCAGAAAAGATTCTTTCACGAAGGAGGAACGACATATTTAAATCTTTATTTTCTACCTGACATTATTGTTCTTGTAAGTGCGAATATATATATATATATATATATATCAATATCATGAAAGTCAAAAAATGTTAAAATAAAATGGAGAGACTGTAGTAAATCGGTAAAAGCGTATAGATGCTCATCAGGGTAAGTAAAATCTATACGAACCTTTAAAAAATTAGTGAAATCATAATGTTTTCTGCGAACAGTGTTGGCATATAGCTAAAAAACACTGTCCTTTACCTTATTTTGTATATGTTGCTTTTACATTTCTGCTATGTTTGTTTCGTATTTGTTATATATATATATATATCCTTCAACTCTACATATTCCGACAGAAACCTGTTTGATATTAAATAAGGTTGGTTAAGACGTTCCCGTTTAACTGTAACAACTGTACTGCCTCCTGTGGCTTAGTGGGTTAACGCATGGTATTGCATGGTTGTGGTACAACAAGTTTTGGTGGAAGGTTTTGGGTTCTATCCTCTGAATGTGATCTTTATACGCATTGCTCAAAACCGGTATGCCAAGATTCGCTTTATCAATCAATTGCTAGCTGTTTTGGGATTGCCGCTAGGTGTTCCAATTGAAACATATAAGCGGGTTAGTTTCCCCTGAATGCATTTCACGAAGGCAACTTACTCTAATATGCTGGACAAAAGGCTTAAAACTCGGGTACTAATCTGCATTAGAACAACCACTCCAATAATCTTTTTTCATCAAATTTTAATTATTTTCTTGGAAATGAAAAGAGAATCCTCATTATTTGGAGAAAATGCAAAATGGTTTCGTCTCTAAACTTTGAGAAATCCTTTGAATCTTGTAAAATGAAATGCATAATTTATATCTTGATAATGAAAAATCCTTCAGTCTAGACTGGTTTTTTGTGTTTAAAACTTTTCTCTTCGTTTAGGAATTGTTTGAAATGCAGCAACAAAAAAATTACTTTTCATGTAACTTTTAAATATCAGTGAGTTCTTTATTCAATTTTAGCAGCAAGAAAAGGAAGGAAATACCGTACAAATATTTATGGAACTGAATTTTCGAAAAACATTTAATTGAAAGTGCTGTCAAAAACTATTTCAAAAAATTTGACTTTAGAAAATCCGCTTTTTTTGCAGCAAATAAGTTTATAGTTTTACAACTCAAAAGAAGCAAGGAGAATTGGTAATTTCCTATCTTAATTTTCAAATTCTAACTTAAAAGATATACCAATTTAAACTCAAATAATAATAAGCTGTCATTTTTATTAAATACAAATAATAAACATTTTCAGGAAGATTATAAAAATGCTTTGTGGATTAAGTTCACATAAATTTTATTACAAACAATGTTTTATAATGTATGCATCAAATATGAAATTTTTTCCATCTAAACTGAACCATATAAAGTAAAATTTGAATTTAATTAGTAATATTTAATTAGCTAAATATACTTTAAACTAATTACGCAAGGAAATAAGCAAATAAATATTGACTTCATGCGATATTCAAACGTCTACATTTAATTTAATGATCTACGACATTAGGAAAGATTTTTTCCATTCATTTTAGATTTTTCTGCGTGGCAGAGTTCTGCAATCACATTCCCGCCTTATATTAGATTAAATTTTCTTTTTATCTTAGACAAATGTGATCTTCTCCTTTCATAAAAATTATGTCGCATTTTTATTATAAAGTTATACCTTTATAAATAAATGATAACTGACTACCAATAAAAGCATAGGATTTAGCCAAACAAATTTCAAACGTAAATATGCATTCGTCTATTTCAAAAAAATTATACTTTACACTAATATATAAATTATTCAAGTAGAACTTTAATAACCTAATATTTGTTATGCAAATTCATGTTCGTGTAAATGTCATATTCTATTCAGATTTTAATCTCGGTTTTTCCCTTGACACATTTTTTTCATTCATCCTAGGCAAGAATAAACACCTTTTTTCACTAAACCAGTAATTTTTTTTCCTCAAATATAAGACATACTATTTCAAAGCCAACGATACACAATTTGCTTCTGAAGAGGCAATATTTTTTTCTTCGTGGAAATTTTTTTACATAATCTACTAGATATTTACTCACTGTGATAATATATCAGCAAACGAATGTGCCATTTGTCTATATCATTCATTACTTAAAATTCTTGAACATTTGACATTAAATAGCGCTATTTCTACCTTTCTAATTCCTCTTAACATTTAAATTATCATTGTGTGGCTGCTAACTAACAAGTCCACGTATATGTGATTGAAAAGTAAAATAAACCACTTTAATATTTTTCCATTGTATTACACTGTAGATCATTCTTAAATAATTTTGAGGAAAAAACGGCTATTTTCATACTTTCTAAAGCAATGAAAAGTATGAAAAAATCATCAAACCAATTTTTCTTGTATGAGTGTTGACGGAAATGCCTTAAAAACTTATTTTTCTGTTCATGTTTAAACTATGTGTACAAACCTTTTTTAACAATAGCTAATGAATGAAGGCGGTTTTTTTCGTACGGAATTATTAACTGTCTGTCCGCCACGAAAACTCTGCTCGCCAAGTTGTATCGTTTACGGCGGTCGCTATAGCAACTGGTTTCGTTAGGGGAGATCCATTTCGACTAGGAGGAATCTGACGGAAGTCGGGGTTTCATTTTATTCTTGGTGCCTTCTACCTACTCGAAATGGATTCCTCCTACGATAACCTGTTTCGATAGCGACCCCCGTTAATGATACAACTTGACGAGCAGAGCTCTCTTCATGGAAAAACATTAGAAGGTATTCTGTTTCATATTTCTAGCACTCTAATGAAAATGCAAGTTTTTAATAAAGAGCCTTTCGGTGTCAAACTATCGACGACAGTTTTTAATCAATGATTAACACGTTGACTTCCAAACATATTTGAAGACATCTAACGATCATGAGTTATTTTGTTTCACATATGGACTTGCAATGTGTCATCTAGACGATAATTATCCCCGTCAAAACAGAAAAGTCTCTGGGGTATCCTGTGGTGCCTCATGTAAGTCTCCGGTGAGACAGCCGGGAGCATCTTGGCGCCAAAGTGTTTAAACATTTAAAAAGTTCATTCGGGATAGTACAATAAAAATAAATTTGTAGCATACTATATATGCAAATTATTCATAGATGTGTTAATGCTTTTGTATATTTAACTTTTTTGTATATGTTGTAAAAGATAAACGATTTTGTCTTCTGACAGTAATATACGAAGTTGCCCATACTTTCTGCAAAAGAAATGAAGGTTATGGGTAGATGCTTCCTAGGTTGACGAGGAAGGCTATTAGTGCTCTCGGAAATATCTTAAATGAATATGAATGTAATTTTTCTCATTCCGATTTTTACTAAGAAATTTCATTAGTCTAACATCTCACAAACCAGTTAATCGTCGCTTATTTTATTGTTTTAATTTATTTGAGTTTCCTTTTCTTTATACAAATTGAAAGAGATGACACACTTTCTCTCTTGTTAATTATATATGAGATATTACGATATTTTCTAAAGCATCTGCAGCTTCGTTGATATATTTCTTTTCCTTTTCACTTTCAGCATTCTTTCTTTTCTTTCTAAAAATAACAACCCTCATTAGAAGAGAAAATATTTTTATCTTCACTGAAACTTTTTGAAGATTTATAGTCATTCTATTTATTATTAAATACAAGAAATGTGTTTAGTATTTTGAGAAAAAGCTTTTTATATCAATTTTAAATTTAAAAAGCATAATAACTCAGGTAAAAAAATGTGTTCTACGCTCGTTTTAAAAAATACTTGTGCATTTGAATCTTAAATGTCATATACTGTTATTCTGCAATATTCTTTCTTTGATACATTATTTAATATTTCTAAATGCGACATTATTATTTAAAACTAGCTGCCTACGACAGGTTCGCTAATTAAATTAATAATGTTAATTATATGAATCGTATTTTTTGAGATATTTGAATTCTGATAAAATGTGCTCTACACTCGCTTTTAAAAATACTTGTGAATTTTAATACTAGATGCCATATACTATTTTATGCCAACAAATTTTAAGATTTGCAACCTATCTATTTTTTTGGTTAGCTAGAGCAAAACACAAAACGAAAACAAAACGAGCTTCTGCAAAACACAAAACGAAAGGAAAAACATAATCGACGTGGAATGCCTTAACATTTGAACTAAATCTCAATACATAAGGAGAATGAAAATCTGTTGGATGTCCTACTTTTAATGAAATTAATAATTTAGAAAATTACATTCACCTGTTAAAAGTGAGTGAGACAGAGCGACTCGCTAAAATACGAGATTTAATGAATATAATATTTTATATTTTTGGTCATGCATAATTTTTATTTAAATTACAATAACTACACATTATCTAACTAATTATAAAATACAAATTTAAGCTAATTATAACGGATAAATGAATAAAACAATTTATTGTAAAGATTATCTTGCAATAGATAAAGTTATGCGTTGAAGATCGTATTATCTCGTCAAACCACCAAAATTTGTTAATTTTTATTAAAAAAACTTTTCTTAGTTAGACGTTCCTACCTTGCGAAGTGTGTTTGTGACTAATTTGGTAGCTCTAGTTCTATCGGTCTATCCCGTAGAACACTAACCTACACAAATAGGATTTTATTATTGGTGGCGATAGAAATATAATTCGATTTCATCATCTTTTCCAAACGTAACAGACTCTCCGTTGCATATTTGTAACATGAATATCTATCTTCAAATAAAACCACATTTCCAAGCAACCAAGAATAAGAATCCTAGATTTTTTCATAGAAATATCATAATTTTGTTAAAAACAAAACATAAATTCTTATCACATATCACAACATAACAAATTTTCGAAGACGCAATACTGATCTTTAAAATATAGATAAGAAAAGTGGCCAGTACGTAAAGGAAGGAAAAGTGAAGAAACAATTCGCAAAGGTTCAGCACATATATAAAAGAAAAACTGGAAGAGAATAATCCCCAAGAGTTCTAATTCAGTAAACTGCTTTTGGAAAACAGAGTCAGAACTGAGAAATCTCAGAACATAATCCACATCCTCTGGATTATATATATAGTTAAATATTTTACAAACAATTCTACAACACACACACACACACATATATATATAATTTTAAAATATTGAGTTTTTTCGGTGAAATGAGTTTCTTATGCTTTATTCATAGAGCCAATTTTGCATTATTATAACAGTGTCTGCAAAAGCAAAATAAAGCCGCACTGAAACGACACTGTTAAAAATATTGATTTTTACGAACCCTGCTCATTTTTCATCACGAATGCCTTTTCTGGTCTTTATCTCAAGATCTGAGCTAATTTAAATTTGTTTCGAGATTCTCAAATTTATGAGTACTTCGTTTCTCTTGTAATCTTGTATATACTTCTTTTATGTAAAAGCTTGAACAACATTTATTTGATATCACATTCGTACAATTGTGCGAATATTCCATATGTTTTGCAAAATACATATTTGGCATTGTTAATGAAAGAACTGTTAGTCTGTGTTATATAATTGACTCTGGATTTAATCAATTAAATTTCTAATGCAAAATTTTCTATATGCAGATATAACCTTACAGTCCTTCGAATGTGTCCAACAAATAATAGTCAAATCTGTATTGAAAATTTAATTTACTCAAAGACCTACGTCAACTTTGTACTTCAATCCTGAAGATTTCTTAGACCTATAAAGAGAAAGAAGCTTACTTCAAACTTCTTAAGTAGATTGTAAGTTGTAAAGAATCTCAAAATCTTGTCAGAATCTCAGTTGTAAATAATATACAGATACAACCTTAAAGTCCTTCGAATGCGTCTAACGAATAATAGTCTAATCTGTATTGAAAATTTAATTTACTCCAAGACCCACGTCTACTTTGTACTTCAATCCTGAAGATTTTCTTAGACCTATAAAGAAAAAGAAGCTTACTTCAAACTTCTTAAGTGAACTGTAAGTTGACATCTCATGCATTAGCACAAAGAAAATTGAAATACTGCTGCAAAATAATTTGGTGAAAGGGACTGAAATTTGAAACTTTGGAAGACAGAAGTTCTATACTAATATTCTATATTAACGTTTGGAAGACAGAAGTTCTATGCTTATATTCTATATTAACGTTTGGAAGACAGAAGTTCTATGCTAATATTCTAAATTAACGTTTGGAAGTCAGGAATTCTATGCTAATATTATATACTTACGATAAGAATAATTTAATGTTAAAATTAAATTGAAAAAACTGGAATAAATTCAAATATTTTGACAGCTCTCAAAGTAAAAAAGAAGTTGTAAATTCCTTTACATTAACATTAATAGAAGTCTAGCTAAAATATCAGATTCTAGAAGTTGAATAACAACGTGAGAAGTGTATAAAGCTTTGGACGGAAAATCCTTTGAACTCTTACTTTTGAGAATTTTAAAAGTTTGCATACTGCATTCTACCTGTCATTAAATCTGTCTTGCTGCGCACGACTTCTAATGGAGTTATTTATGCAATGAGTTGTTTTGCTATTCTAAATATCCTATTTTGCATAATTTATCCAGTACATCCATCACTTTTATTTAATTCATCGTCAAAGATTCCTCTCTAGCTGTATTCCTTTGCCTTTACTCCCTCATGTTCCATTGTATTTTTTGTTAAAATCTTATAAATTTATTCATGGAAAATAAGAAATAAATTATAATAACTAGTTTACCATAAATTGTAAATTTTTAAGATTTGGACGTGGAATCAAAATTATATCTTTCTTTTGTTATTCTGTTGTAATTTTTGACTTCAAACCGCCAAAAATAATAATGTATAAAAACAAAGTATTTCTTGTATATTATGGATTTATGTCTTTGTTGCATTTACTACAAACGCGTATCTGAATATACTGTAATTAACATCAAACAAATTTCTGCTATATCTAACAGAAATTATTAATTAACTCCAAGCATCTTTTAAGATAATTTATTTGGATATGTAACTGTGTTTGTATACTGCATCCTACCTCCCATTATGTCTTCCGTTCTGCGTATGACTTGTAATGGTGTTATTTATGCAAAGTGATGTTTTGCTCTTGTTAATATGTATATCATTATACCTGTGTTGCATAATTAATCCAGCATACCCTTTTCTGTTATTTAATTCACTGCAAAAGATCCCTCTGCAGCAGTCTTCCTTTGCCTTTGAGACCACACGTTCTATTCTAAAAATGGCTGGTTTATGTCTAACCTAACTGTAAAGTTTGTCCTATGTTTTTCGAATCACCTCATAAAATAAGTTTTTCTATGCAAATACACTTTTGTCCACACTTACTACGCCTATCTTTATCATATCTATTCATATCTTTATGATCAGTCATTTAGATGTGTATCTATGTATTTATATTTCACAAAACTTATTTATTTCATGTTTCAACTTTATTATTTATAGAAGTATTTTCTTTTCAAACATTTTTTAATAATTTTCTTAATCGGTATTTATAATTTTAAATAAACTGAATTGAACATAATTTTGGGTTCTGTTTGAATTTTTAATACTTTCTTAATAGCAGAAAGTATGACTGTTTGATGTTTTATTAAACTATATAGGCGTTTTTAACATTTCAAGATTTTCGCAGTTTGCAGCAATCATGCTCTGTAACCGCTGGAAACTGTGTGAAAAAGAAGATTTAGAGGCATTTGTGAAAAAAATTGAAGGACTGTGGGGTTTTTTCCCTTATCCCCTTGACTACTTTTATAAAATTTTATCCATTTTTTTTATGCAAATTAAGATACTAGGCTCCAAAAAAAACAAAGTTGAATTTTTGGAGGGGCATTTTTTAGCAGATTCTAAACTAGAGACAGGGACATAATTCCATAACCAAAAAACATTAAGTTTTTATACATGAAACATAATTATCATTAGTTATTGCAAAGACTTCTTTATATATTTACTATATTTCATCAATATTATAGCAAACATAATGTGTTTTGCTTACCAATAGATCAAAACTATCGGACATACATGCATGGAAGAAAGATGTTCAGTAAACAATGGCTTTTGGAGGGAAAATATGCTGTGTCATTTTGGTGATTAAAGATGAAATGTGAACAATTGTTCTTGTTTTACAACTGGGAAATATTACAACGAGTTCGAAAGTAATTTTCATCCTGGTAGTAATTTTAAAATGTGAGTGGGATATACAAGTCCGTTAGCAATAAATTTTTATTTTGCATGTTAGATTCTTATGCAAAATTTGTTTGGTAATAGTTTCTTCAATATGAATTGAAAACTAAATATCTAGCACTATTATCCATTTAGCAAACGAATGCCTGTGCACTGTGATTCACTTCTTAAGGATGAGTTTTGAACGTTCAAAAGGAAATTAAATTTAATCAAATAACTCATTAAAAGGAAACATCACTGCACAATTAATTAAAACTATAAAAAAGAAATAAGAAGGATTCATGCAGTATTTAAAACTGAAAAAGGTAGTAGCCTCGAAGCAGCGAGGTGTCAGCGGCAGTGCTGAGTAAAGTGGGTGCTGGCAGCGAACAAGCCCAGAGGGCACCGAGAGCGGCTAGTCTTTTGACGATTAAATCAAGTATTTAACTGACATATCTTCTTGAGGGTTTTTTTCTGAATAGTTTAAAGTATACATCACTAGGCGTACTAAGTTAATAGGTGAAGATACGGCTTTTGATGTCAAGTGTTAATCGAACATTTCCTTCTTTTTAAAAAAAGTAACTAGATTTAAATTAAACAAATAAATAATGCACCTGTCATTAATAACGCATATTTCATCAATTTAAATATTTTGACGATATTTTTATCATTATTCGTTTACAACTCCTTCAGAATAAGAAATTTAGAATAAACGATCATTTAAACATTCGAATTTTGATTATTATACATACATTTCAGCTTTAAAAACTTGCACGGTTCAAATAAACGAGGTCGTTTTCCTCATTTTTTCGAAATTCCTCAATTTTTTAATTTTCTGATATTTATTCTAATTTTTAATTCGTAATTTATAATCCATTACTCTAAATTCCATGGAATCTTGAAACAATATTTCGAAAATTCACTACGAGATGGAACTTCTAGTATGGAATAAAAATTTAAAATCAATCGATTAACTGATAATTTATTTTTGAATATATTAAAATAGTGTGCTATTACCGAGAATATACAAGTGTACAGAATTACATAACTCTAGCACCTAAGGAACTAAGTAAAAAAAAAGATATCATAATTACATCTTTATAATTACATTGAAAAAATTCAAGTTATTGTGCAAAAGAAAAGAATTAATTCTTCATAAACGAAATTACTCCTTCATCTGTATAAAAATAAATAAGAAAAAGAAAAATCTATGAGCGTTTATAATTCGGGAAATTGAAATTGTTTCTGAGAAAAAGAGCTGCAATAGGGAAATCTCAGAAGGTTATCTGCTCTCTTATCTATAAAAAAATTCAAGCGAAAAAGAAAAAGTACGCTTTTTATAATAGAAAAGTTGAAATTTTCTGACTTTCCCGTCGAAATGAGTTTTATGCATTATTCATAGGGGCAACTTCACATTCTAGGCATTATTAGAAAGGTGTCTAAGCGTTAGAAAAAGAAAGCAGCGTTCAAACGACACTGTTAAAAATATTGACATCTGCGAATCCCGTTCATTTTTCATCGTGAGAGCTCTTTTCTTAGCTGTGCCATTTTTTATCTCAAGATCTATACTAATTCCAATTTAATTCGAGTTTCCCGAATTTTCCTCTTTTCTGTCCCTTTTTTTATAGATTTATGTTTTCTTTTTTTTTATTGAACTAAATCCTTAAAGGATGAAAATTTCATCTTTCTTTTATACAATTTACTTGAATAAATCTAAGGCCATATTTTGCGTAGTGCGATTTTATTAACAAATTAATTACTATTCTATTTTACATAATATGAGTCAGCATAAATATATTTTAAACTGTCTTTCTAGATTTTTTTCTTTGCAAAATATCAAATATACAGGTGAATACTCAAATCAATTAGATCCTTACCATTAGGATAGCATTAGTCGGAGTGGTATATGAAAGTAAAGTTTATTTTATCCCTTATAACTGGTAAACCGTATTTACTACGAATCAAAAGGGGATGTCTAGGTATGGAAAAATTGTTATGAGCTACGCGACCATAACAATTTTAACAAATAATAACAAATAAAAGATTTAAAAATTTAACTTATAAACATTTTAATAACAAATCTTTAAATTGCATTCCAAAACTTTGTTTGATCACAATTTCCAATGCTTTTATTACCAAAAATGAGTCTGAAATGAGCAAATAGATATTAATTTATGCAGTTAACGACGATGCTCACTCCGCATCTTCATCAGCCATAATGCAAATCTGAACTCTCAAATCAATCTCACTCTGCACATTCTGAAACACAATTTTGTGCAACAGTAGCACAAACATCACTTCTACGGCATCGAAAAAGATGTATCAATGCTTGACCATTCTCACACGCCTCCTCTTTCAAGTAACAGCACAAGAAGACGGTTGGTGGGCAAGATTCGCTGAGCACGTAGATCAATCTACGTTTCCGTCATAGCCGATTAATCATTGTTCAAATGTGTCTACCAAGTGCCTTTTCTGTGGTGACAGAACGCCGTCCCATGCCCCCGTACCTGATACTTTTGTGGTGACAGAACGCCGTTCCATGCCCCCGTACCTGATACTTTTGTGGTGACAAGAGAAAAAAAACTTTTTTCAATTATTGCACAATTTAAACTCCCTCACCAGAAGCCGAAGATGATGATCCATGACATAGTGTCTTAGAAATCTAGAGCAAACAAATAAGCGTTTTACTCTTTCTCCTCTCAGCATTCATAAGTGGAAGGTGTCTTTTTTTACTACATCAATGATTCTTTACCACTTGGTAGCTGAGCTTTTTTTCCTACATATTTCTTAAAAGTTCCGAAATGCAAATACTGAGATTCCCTTCTACATGCGGCTAAGAGTTCCATCGCTGCGCAACGTATATCCATTTAGATATGTTACCGGCAAAGTTTGAAATCCGGCATTCTATAGAATGCCTAGGCATTGTATATAATGAGTAAAACTAGCCAGAAATGTATGAAACGATTTATATTTCACACATTTCCTAGGCATTCTATAGAATGCCAAATGACAAACCGGAAAAGTATGAAATAAATGGCCTATTTCATTATATAAGAAATAAAGTTAAGTACAATTTAAAATTAAATTATTTGCTTCTTTGAGGTAATAAGTAGATTCACAATTTATTTTGTTTTCTTTAATAAGAAAGTCATAAACTTTCATTTTGCTTTACGAATTTTGAATATAAGATTTTTTAATGGTACTCTTTTATTATTTTTTCTAAATAACATTTGTATTTTTGAGGAATGCACGCCTTTTAAATAATAGCCTTATTATGAACTTTTTTTCATACTTTGCCTCAATAGCATTTGTCATTCTATAGAATGCCTAGGTATTATATACAATGCCTAGGAAAAGTATATAATAAATCTCATATTTCATACTCTGCCTGAAAACGTCCGGCATTCTATAGAATGCCAGCATTTCACACGTTGCCGGTAACAGATACATATAGACACCACGTCTATGGATGAACTGACTAGGTACATCACTTAACTAATGGGTAATAACTGAGCATAACTCATTTCACCTGGATGAATGAACTTAAAAATTTATCCTTCATATAATTTTCACCTAAAATGATAAAATTTAATAAAAACAGTTTTTAAAAGAACACTTTTATTAGTGTGCTATAAAGTAGTTTTTTATCTTAATTATTTTATACATTTCGTCTTTAATTTATCATTTATTAATTTGACTTTTACGGTTTCATGAAAACAATTTCCTGAAATTCACCACCAGGTGGCACCACTAACATGAAATAAAAAATAATCGATTAACTGATAACTAAGTTCTAAAAATTTTAGAGTAGTGAATTGTTATCGAGAATATGCGAGTTCTTAAGTTTCAAAACTAACAAATGCGGAAGTGAGTGGAAAACAAATTACAAAGTTACATTTTTATAAAGGTGACACGAGTCTAGCTAAAAATGTATGCAAAAGGGCTTTCATTCTTCTTCCCTTCTAACAGAACATCCGACTAACATCAGTAAGATCTGCATAAAAATTTTCACTCACATACGAAATCTTAAGACCTTAGTATTCAAAGAGAAATTATATTTGATTGCGATGTTTAAAGTAGGAATCGTTATTTATTATCTTACTCGAAATTTAATGCTAGTTAAATTTTTTTTAGTGTCATCCTAGAAAATAATTCAGAAAATAAAAATTTCTGTATTGTTGTTGGCGTTTACGATAACAAAATCTTCAGAAAAATTTAAATAGACTAGAATAAAGTTAAGAGAACATCTGACAACTCTTAAAATAAAAAATGCAAAGTCCTCTGTAATAAATAATAAATAGAAATTCCATATAAAATAAAAGATTCGGTAAGAAATGAATAAATGCTTTGTGTGCAAACTTGGGAAAATCTTAATATAAATAAAAGTCATCTTAATATAAATAAAAGTCATTGTGGGTATGTATGTTTGTATATATGTTTGTATGTATGTTCGTATGTATGTTTGTATGTATCTATGTTCCACATCTCCTCCTAAACCACGGCACTGATTTCAACCAAACTTTGCACACTTATTAATTAAGACTAGGGTAAGATTACTGTCAACTTTTTAAAGCGCAAAAATTAATTAAACAGTAACCGAAACCGTTTTCCCGCTGTAAGTTCGGAGAAAATTATCCCCCGAAAATTATTTTTACACCATCATAACGTTCAAAATTTTACCTTTTTAATGATATCCATTTTATATCTGTGACATTTTTCCTTCAATTTTTATTAATTTTTCAAAATTTAATAAAAAGTTGGCACGCAGACGATTTTAAAATAAACCAAATTTAATGATAATAGAGTTGATACTGATGAGTTGCTAGGCAACGGTGTAATTACTTTGCAATTATTTTTCTGTTTATTTTTTTTCAAATATCGTTTGGCAATGTTTTCATTGGTTCTTAAAGAATTCTAAAGCTTATTTAATTAGATTAAAAAATCACTGCAGTTCATATCACCTGTCATTTTTACCTGCGTTTCCTAACAAATAATAAATCCTTTATAATATATTAAATGAGAAAGTGTGTGTGTGTCTGTCTGTTTGTTACGCTTTCACAGCCAAACTACACGTGGAATAACTTATTTTTAATGTCAAACATCACGTGATCGTAAAGAAAGCCGCGATTATGTGATCTTTCTGAGAAAATAAACAAATAATTTATTTATGGAATAATAACTGAAATTACTCAACTCGACGCTTGATTTTCATTTTTCGAGTTTGCAGTATTTAATTTTATTTAATTATATTTGTATCTTTTAAATATCAGATTTTATTCAAGAAGCTGTCGATAAATTGACGTCGGGACAGAAATCTATTGATAGATATGATATAGTTGCAAGAGTTTTTAGATTACAATTTAGAAACTAATGTTAATTATAACTAAAGGAAAATATGCGAAGATATAGTATTTTGTTCTATGTATTCTTTTGAATGGCAGAAGTGGATGACATATAGCATGATGGATGGTATATTCCACAGATTATAAGGGCCTGATGATACCATTGAGTACAATGATGTAATTTACAGTAACGGAGAATATATGAGGAATAAAGAATGGTTGTTGAATTGGTAATTTTGGTACTGATTAATGAAAGTTTAGGTCAGATAAATAAAAAAAATATGTCACAAATGGAGGGAGGTATTACAGAATATCTACCTGTAGATGCGCTAATGGGCAATAACAAGTAATATCAACTTCTTCATATAACAGATAACAAGTTCTTCAACTCCTTAGAATTGTCAGGGGTACCTCCCGACAAGCTGAGATTAAAAGTCGGTGTGCCAGTACTATTGATATGTAACCTCGATGTACCGAGACTGCGCACGGTTGCAAATTGCACACCTAGGTCCAAACGTTGTGAGAGTGTTTAAAAACGAGAGAGTGTTTTAATTTCACGCATTCCGATAATACCGAAGGATTTACCATCCAAGTTCAAAAGGTAAAAATTCCCTTTAAAATTAGCATTTGGCAGGCTCAGTGCCGGACACTCAAAGCTGCAAGCGTACATTTGGAAAAACCATATTTTCCCCATGGGCAACTATATGTGGCGTGTTCACGTGTGTCCAGACCATAAAACATCTGCATCCGTGCAAAAAACGTAAAACAAAAAACGTCGTATACAAAAGTGTGTTAGCATAGATAAAAAACTACCTAACTATAACAGCATACACTCCTGTTAGTCGTCCAATTATGTATTATCAATCGTCAAAACTTTTAATTTTCCCTTTCAACATGTAACGAAACATTTACATTCGTGAATTTAAAAAATTTAATAATTCAAATTCTTCGCGCACGAAGTCGCAGGTAACAGCTAGCATGTAATAAATCTGCTCTTAAATCAGTTGGAAAAATTTTAAAATTTAAACTTAACGTAATTTTTCAACTGCACATACGTAATATTCCTTAAATATACTTCAGCATTTAAGTAAATTGTCTATTTTGAAAACTATAAATTTCAAGAAAGTTAACTTTTTTATTACTAATCATTAGAATAGAAATGGCAATCAGTATCATTCAAATGAAAATTATCTGAACATATGACTGCGTTCTTATACAACAGGTTGTATAAATACTCTATTTTGCCGTTTCATTCACGGTTGAACTCTTTTAATTTAAACTTCCTTATTTTCAAAAAATAAATCAACCTGTATAAGTAAACACAGCAAATTAACAAAAAGTTTGAAATACAAACTACAGTACCAAACCAATATATTTCGGGAATGCTTGCAGCTTAGTAGGAATTTAGATAAAATGTTGATAAGTATTAAATTTCAAGCATTTTCATAAAATATTACAAAAGAACCTGACACCGGTGAAATATTTTGAAACGAAGGCAAAAAATAAATAAACAGGTTACAAAGTAAATATTTTGAAGGGAAAACGATAACGATGCTTCAAGAATATATTTCCACCATCATATATAATAAATTTCGTTTATGACTAAAATAAATATCCTGCTGAAGCTTTCAAAATGCAATAAATAGTTTCAAACCAGTGTTATGTTTAAACTGAATTCTATAATTTAAACATGGAAGTATCTACAACAGCCCATAGTATATTCAAACTACACTTAAACATGCTACAACAAACTACACAAAACTCACCGTGTTTTAAATATCAAATATTTAGTTGTACCATAAAATGTGTTTTCGGATTGGGCTGAAGCAATAAAAATAAGAACTTTTTTATAAAGCACAATTTTTATACTAAACTAAAACACAGAAAATAATTTTTAAAATAGTCTAAAAGTCTATAGTGTGAGGTGCTGATGTAAATCCTCTAAACAATATGGAATGAATTTCAACCACATTCAGCATATATAGAGTGTTCTAAAATTATCTTTATTATTCTAAAAATGTATAACAAGAATACGACGAGTATAAATGAAATGCAGTTTGCTGCAAAAGAATGAAGAAATCTAACAATTTTCCTAGCATCAATAGTCTGAGATAGACGGCCCTAATTATTTGACAACTATATCAATAAGTGAAAATGGTAACAACTCCAGAAAGCGCAGTGTGCATTGTGGTTAGCGGAACCAATATCGCCGAAAATCAAGCGAAAAATGTTTCGCTTGATGCACCATAGATGTTCACGAAGTGTCCTTCCAGTTTATGCATGATCCAAAAGTTAAAACACACAAGAAATGTTAAAAGAACACTTGGCTAGAAAATGAGCACAGGATGGAGATTCTTCGTGCTACTAAAGGTCACGTAGAGCTACACTAGATTTACAGTTGAAAAAACGATAAATTTCTTCATTCTTTTTTGCAATCTTCATTTCATTTCATATTTATAATTAATGTTTAGAATGAAAAGATCTTTCTCAGAAACATTTTATTTGTATTTTCTTTCTTTTGATATTCATTATAACTCAGTTTCCTTATCGCATTGTTTTAAGTGTCTCACATTTTTCCATGTATCCTTTAATGGTTAGATTTTTGATTAAAGAAACGTTTCCAAAATTTTAGTGCAATAATAAAAGAGTGATTTTTAAAAACATATATATATTTATTTATTTGTTTTACTTTTTTGTCATTAATATATTTCGTGATCTTTATACAACAAATTATATGGTAAAAAATTCAGAAAGTTCGCCAGCCCTAACCACCCGAAGGATTTCGACAATTCTCAGTACATAAAAAGGCTTGCGACGCCTATATATGTCTTCAAAGGTCGCCTAACCCCCCACCACACCCCATTTTTGAACGAAATCGAAAAAACATTTCTCCACCATACATTCTCTATGGGGAAAAACATTTAGATAGTTCGCCAGCCACAACCACCGACGGATTTCGACAATTTTTATTTCATATGAAATCTTATGACATCAAAGGTCACTTGACCCACCACCCCATTTTCGAACGAAATTGAAAAAAACATATAGAGAATGTATGGTGGAGAAATGTTTTTTTCGATTTCGTTCAAAAATGGGGGGGGGGGGGGGACAAACGACCTTTGAGGACATATCTAGACGTCATAAGAATCCAAATTAAATAAAAACTGTAGAACTCGATTTGATGGTTGGGGCTGATGGATTTCTACAGGTTTACTCATAGACAACGTACAGAGGAGAAGTGATTTTTCAATTTCGTTCGAAAATGGAGTGTTCTGAGGGGCAGACGACCCTTGATGACATATCTAAACGTCATAGTCTTTCATATGAAATAAAAGTTATCGAAATCCGTCGAGTTGTTGGGGCTGACGAACTGTCTGAAGGTTTTATCATATTATTTTAAATATATAGATTCCAAGAGGTCAACAAAATGGCGTATCAAAAATATTGTAAAATACCTATTGTAGGCGATGAAAACTGTTTATGTAGGGTGATATCATTCTGTATTTATGGATCTGAAGACTTTCAAGTTGAAATTCGTGAGAAAGTTATGCAAAATATTACAACTAGATGAGGTTTATTGAAAGATTTACAATTTTAAAGGAATCTGTCATCTACAAAGCATGTGAAATCTACTATGGCTTTATGGTCGGTTCCGCTCATCTTCATGCAGTGTTTAACACTGGAAAAAGTAGTGGCTGAGAGCCTCGAAGCAGCAAAGTGGCAGTGGCCGCGCTGAGGAAAGTGGTTAATGGCCGCGAACCCGCCCAGAGGCGGCGATAGCGGCTAGTTCATTATTATAATTATAATTGATCTTGTAATACATTTTTCTTCAATTCAATACCAGACTGAAACTTTCATATTGAATCAAAACTAAATAAAAATTATGTGATTGTGATTAGTTGTAAATCGAATTCTGGAAAAATTTAAAATACTCTATTTCCATTGCAGACTCGTATTTCAAAACTCTAGTTCATTAGGAAATTACCCAGCAAAGTTAATTAAAGCCTGTAATTATACTTTTTAAAAATATAACGCTAACTCTGTCATAACGCTAAAATCTGATATAACGCTAACTGTATATCAGAATTTAAAAACCCACCCATATTTCTACTTTTTGTAAATACGGCATAGATTTTTGAGTATAAATAAATTAATACCTTCAATTGCTTCGACGAGGTTAGGAAGTTATCACTAAACGTTAATTTGGGTTTTTATCACATCTTAATAAAAGAATAGTTTCCATAAATGTATTCATGAACGATAATGGTTAACGTTGTTAATGTTTCCAAATTATGTCAACAAACTTTTACGATCTAAAAGGATACAGTCTGTTGAATTTTCGGTAATTGAAGCGCCTCAGAAGATGTTATTTGTTTGATCACCAGTCCAAAATTAAACAGTTCAGTTCTCAAAATTCTAGTTATAACAGATTGAAAACCGGACTTAAACCTAAAAATTGAAGGTATTTTACAATTTATGCATCGACCGAAAATTGTTCATAATTCTGTAGAATTCTTAGACATGATACAGAATTCATGTATAAATTGAGTCCAAACTCTAACGTTGCACAAATGTTTTATTTACGATTACACTGAAATCATACGCAATTTATACATATATGTAATTTGTTCATATATGTAATTTTCAAATTTACACTTCTCAAAAATTGCTTAGTTTGTAATTTTTATTTCTACTCTCACTTTTTCATCATAAATTAGAGACAAAGCAGCTTTTAGCGAACATAAGTCTCAAAAATTATAATTTACTCTACTCTACTCGTAATTTTTTTATCGTATATTCCTCTAAATATTTTGATTTTAAACCTTTGTTTTCAATGTTTTGGTATGGCTTGCTTAAATTTTAGCCAATTTTTATTATTTTTTGTTCTTTTACATTAATTTTTATCTCTCGACGGGTTTTCTAATTTTTTAAACTTAAACTTTATTAATAAAAGAACTCTATTAAGCGATAAAATTGAAATTATACATTAAATGAAGCAATTCCATTTAAAGTTGTATGAATACAAAAATTTTACATATTTCTTCCAAAGAATTTATTTTTGAACTTTTATTATTATTAAAGGATTATTTTTTGATTATTACTAGTTAGAACAAATATTCTCCTGTATAAAAATAATTATGAGATTTAGTAGTTTCTTATAAGTTTTAAAATCTTTTTGCCAGTTAAAGATACTTTATTCAGGTTTGCAGATTTTATAGGCGTATTTTAAAACATGCAATCTATATTCATGTAATTTTCCTTGCAACAATTCATAAGTTTATTAAATAATATATTCTTTACTGTGATTTGTTATTTTCTAAGGAAATGAGAATAGAAACATTTTTTTGTGTAATGTAAAATATTTTTTGCCTGAGAAAATGTTTCCAATGAAAACATTTCTGATCACATAAATCTTTACAAATTATTTAATTCGTAGATTCTGTCTTGAAATTACAACTGACAGCAGCTTAAGAGTTTTTGAAATAAAAGTAGTATTTTTGTCGCTTTTGTTCTGCAGCTTTTCAAAAGAAATAACAAATAAATAAATATCTATTTATTATTACCACGTAGAATAATAAATAAAGATTTATTCTTATCATTATTTCTTAATTTTTTAAGCACTTTGAATTAAAAAGAGTATGTAAAGCATTGTTTTATAATCAATGACCCAACAGAAAGTTTTATATGTCTTTCCTAACAATGCTTTTCATATTTCTCACATGATAGTTTTTCTACTGTATTTTCCTTTGTATTTAATAAGCCATCTCAAACCGAACCAAATCTCTTTTGAAGACGGAGAAACATATATAGCCCGAAAAGACATTATAAATATTTTCACAGATGGCTCGGAAACCGAACACGGAGTTGGAGCTGCCTTCTGCAACTTGACCAATGACATTTGGGCCTACCAGTGGTCTGCTAAACTCAACGACAACAACACCGTATTTCAAGCTGAACTAACTGCACTTCACGAAGCAGTAATATACGCATCTCATCTGCCAAACCACAATACCTCTAACATACACGTAGACAATAGAGAAAGTATCATGGTATCCTCGAATTCAAAGAGCACAAACGAAACAGCAAGAAAAATTTTCAAAATCCTCCTTTCAAATCCAACAATAAAAGTCTCTTGGGTTAAAGAGCATGCAGGTAATATAGGCAATGAGAGCAGACCAACTGGCAAAAGACGCAACAAAACTGGGCAACCCTATTCACATACAAAGCTTCCTAAACCGCACATAAAAGGCCTCCTCCGGAAGAGGATGCTTAAGGAGTGGCAAACCTCATGGAAGAATGGCGATACAAGCAGAAAAATCTATAACATCATGCCCTCGGTTAGTCTCCGTCCCACTAACTGGATTAGAGAGGATGTTATCTTCTTCTCTCAACATGGACCTTTCCCTGCCTACCTCAAAAGATTTCACCTGTCTGACAGCGATTATTGCAGTTGTGGTGGAATTGGCACGGCACTTCACTATGCCACGGAGTGTATCTATACAGTGTCTTGGCATATGGGGAAGCCAGCGCCAAACTTCGAACAAGAATGGCTGAAAAGGGTCGCTAATAACCTCGTCTCCAGGCAGAAAATTCGTGGGATCATCAAATTCATTAGCGAAAACAGAGATCTTTTCCGGCCTCCCTAGCCTTCAACATCCCAGCGAGCTGAACTAAGTAGCTCAATCACCGGACATCCCACCTTCAAATAAAAGAAAGGTATTTCAGCATCCAAAGAAAAGAAGACTATTACGAACTAATAGTGTAAAAGTGAAAATGCCTGTGCTTTACATAGTGTATATATTTACTTCTTTTTGTCTATTTTGTTTTTCTTTTTCTTAAATAAAATTCCCGTGTCTTGCCCAGCAAACCGTTCAGTGACCGGTCTGGTCACGGGTACGGGGGTAAGGGACGGCGTTCTGTTCTGTATTTAATAAGCTTTACATGATTAGATTAGTAAAAGCAACTAGTTTTCTTTACAATAGACATACAAAAGTATTCACTCAGTGTAAAAACCAATCTTATAAAATGCTAATGCATAGATATTACTCCTGTCTTTACTTTTCTTATTATTATTCTATTGAGACCCTAATATTTAGTAGCCTCTAATTTAAATTGTTTTGGTATGGCTTGAAGGGAGGTTTCTGTTTTTCTTTTTCTTCCCAATTTTCAATAAACTTTCCCTTTTAAAGTCCCTAAAATACATTTGAAACAAGAGTCGTTAAGCTACACCTTATTATGCAAATTACATTTTTAGTCAAGAAAAATTGCGTACGTTTTCTTCGTAGTAAAAATATAAATAACTTATGTATAAAAAGGTTAATGGAATTATGAAATCGAAGTAATAAAATGAATATGCATGCATAATAGGAAAGAAAATATAAAATGTTTCTTCCATAAATTTGTTTTCATGCCTTTTAATATATATATCGCATGCATCATTAATTGCTTTTTCATCACGGAAGAGGCTCTTATTTAAATGCAGGAACGAGGAAAATGTGTGCCATTTGTAGATCTACAACATTTATTTCAGGAACTGAAAAAATCAGCTCTTTTCTTCAATCATTTACTACAATGCTTAAAAAAGTTTTCTAAATTGGAATGAAAAGTAATCTTTTTATTACTTTAATATCAAAATGTCTAATTCGATTAGAAAAAATGAATTGAAGAATACTTTTGGTTTTTTATATTTCATTAATTGTATTCATAAATCTTAATGACTCACTTAAAAAAGACATATGCTTCATTACTTTTTCCATGAAAAATTACTCAAAGACATTTACATGGTATTAAACGTCACGGATTATTAAACACATATCTTAATTCTTAAAAATTAATTAAACATACATCACATACATCTCAAGATTTAAATCATAATGCGAGCTTTCATTATAATCCAGAATTAAGTTATAAGGTATTTTAATCTTGGAGAGAAATTTAATTTTACCAAATAGCATAGAGAAATAAAAGAAAATCACTATTTAAGTATTAGTGAGTGCAAAAAATTAAATAAGAAGAAATGGGCTGAAAAGAAATTAACAAAAAAAATTTCTTGAAAATTCAAAACAGCTTATATATTTTTAAAATACTTTGTCAAAATATTAATTTCTCCCAACGGAGAGTTTGTGAATTTAGAGATTTAATTATGGTTTAATTGATGAATGAATTTTAAACAGTTTTATGACTGAGACAATGTGTTATCAATTCTCCACAGCCCTTTTGTCTGTTTGATATAATGTATCTTACATTTTATCAATTTTTATTTATATGTAAATTATTTAAATATACCAGTCAGATATTAAATTTAATTCTAAATTCTGAATATAAAATTTTTGTTCATAAAATGTGCAACATTTTGCTTATTTCCTTTGATTAATTTTGTTTCTTTCTAGAAAGCTTTCACTCATTTAACAAATATTGATATGATTAATGACTGACTCTTTTAATATTTTTTTACTTAAAAAACACTAATTATTCAAAAGATGTTTTTAAATCGATAAAACAGATTTTACCATGATCCAACAAAGAATTGAACATAATGGTATACATGAAAACAAGTAATCATTTCCACAAATTGCCAACCATATTTTTGCTACTCATTCTTTTTGTTAGTATCATTTTTAATACACTGCTTGAATTTGAATTTCTAGAATTTTAAAGATATATGACTAAAATTTGCTTTATTAACCTTAATAATAAGTTCTTCACGTGTTCTACTCTTTGTTTCATTATTTCAGAATATGCAACTTCCTCAACATATA
>BGPR01024636.1:0-23044 GCA_013235015.1 Araneus ventricosus | reverse complement strand
ATCAACATGTATCTGATACGGCAAAACTGCGTATCGACCCAAGCCTACTATCCACTGATGCCTTAATCATTGCTGTAGGATTTTAGTAGAGAAAAAGGAATATTGACAACATAATTAATATATAGGATTGGGGATTAACCCTGGAATTGTAACGTTACTCAGCAGTTTTAATGGGAAGAGGAGTCAATTTGACTCAACGTTACCATCCCAGGCTTTAGCAATATTTCTATCAGTACTGTTCTGTCACACTATTAGAAATAGCGCTTCGAGCTGCGGAAAGTGCATTTCTCGCATGACAACGGTGTTCTTGGAATGGATTACAACACGTTGAACATTTATAAGCCGTTGGTCTCATTGGTGTCTTATACTATGTAACACATCGTCACCAATTCCAGAACTATATGGTTTAAAGTGCAAACCATACTACTAATACATCGTCGCTTAACAAGCAACACCGCCTATCTCAATTTTTGGAAATTTCAAAGAGGAAGGAAATACTCAATTTTTCGCAACGAAAAACGAATATTTCGGATTTTTTTCATGTCTGGGTTGGGACACGCGGTCTCATGTTTATATCGGATTTTTAAAAAATCCAGAAATATTCATTTTTGGTTGAGAAAAATTGGGTATTTCCTTCCTCTTTGAAATTTCAAAAAATTGAGATAGGTGGTGTTGCATGTTAAGCGACGACATTCTGATTTTCTGAGGAAAATAATCAGGTTTCATTCCCTGCTTTCTCCGTAAATGGCATCTTTCCATTTACATTCGTTTGTGAAATATTGAATTTAAAGTGGCTCTGGACTTCTGAATTCCCTTGTATTTAAAAGATTTAGTGAAAGTTTATGGCTTCAATTCTCGCAGACTTTGTAGCTGAGCGTCACAAATTGTGCATCTTTTGACTGAATTTTCATTGTTGAAGTTTCACCATTAATGCATTAGGCAACCAAGTCGTGAAATCCATAACCTGCATTTACTTGGATTGAATGTTTGTGTTTTTTAAAAACTCTTTAAATTAATTTTGAGTATTATTTTGATAGCATTCTGAAAAAAAGGAAGCACAATTGGTTAATTTTTAAAGTAATTATTAGTTACTGAAGTTCAAGAATTTTCAACTACTTCTTTAGTCGGATATTTCTTATCTTATTCTCATATTGTTATGAGGTTTTTGCGTGAAAACTGTATCAAGTTGGCCTACAATATTTGTCATAGTGTACAGTAAATGCTCAAAATAGCTAGTTTGAAGCCTTTTCTTCCATTTTCCTGAAATGAACTTTTGAAAGTTCAATTTTTATAAGCAAGAAAAGGTATATGAATCGGCTAAACTATTTATTTTCATGTAGTAAAAATTTATTTAAAAAATATAAGTTTAAAACTAAAACTTAGTTGTGCTTATTTACCCGGCGGAATGTATTTTTTTGTGCTAGTATGATATTTAATGGAATAGATTCATATTGGCATGGCGCATAACAAACTCGCTGTACGAATACAGTTTTGGTATTCATCGTGAAATTTACAAAATGTAAAAGAATGCGAATTCGCAGCACAGCGCAAGACAATGTACTGTCAAGTGTTAGATGACATGCGCAGTTACGTTTATCGTGTGACAGTGACAGCACGTGAATTGATTCCATTTGGTTATAGCGAGTAAGAGTCATGAATAAAATAGAGTTCTTGCATAAACACGTCATTTATTCTTGTTCATAAATCACATGGCTTGTCCTTGCTTCTTTATAAAGTCCTCTCTGTAATTAACACTCATGCCAGTTCTGTAAAAACGTATACAATATAAAAATATCTCCATTCAAGTTCATGACAGGCAATCATGGTCGAAAATCACGGGAAAAGTTATTTTTGCAATAGGTTGTGTTTTGCGAACCTATTTTATTGTGGATAGGAACAACT
The DNA here is from genome assembly GCA_013235015.1 of Araneus ventricosus. Lineage (NCBI taxonomy): Eukaryota > Metazoa > Arthropoda > Arachnida > Araneae > Araneidae > Araneus > Araneus ventricosus. The sequence continues at coordinate 21,142 of BGPR01024636.1, read as the reverse complement.
CGTTTATTCTGGAGTTGGGCCGTTAAGAATGGGACTGTCCACAAACTGAACAGTGCATGTGCCACTGTCACCACAGGGCGCGTTTTGAAGCTCTAGTAACGTGATGTGGTTCGATGCGGACGACTTGCGAAATAACGTGCTTGGAGCATAAAGAGTTAATTGGGGCCCCACTATTGGCCAGTATTTTCCTAGGTTGAAGTTATTCAGAAAAGCAACACCCTGAAAGAGAGAAGAGATGTTTCACAAATAATTTGTTGTAAATCTGAATATTCAGGTGCGTAAGTAAATTTGGCGAAGAAGGTTCTAAAGTCCAATTAATCCCTTACCCTACGTGTTTATTTAACCTACTAATTAGATGACCCACCCATTTGGGATATTTTTTAATTATTATTTCAGACTCTTTAAGATGGTAAAGGATACTTGAGACATTTAAGCGTGTCCAAGTGATTTTTTTATTTAAAATTAATTGTTACGTTGACTTAATAACGGATTTAAATAGCAAAAATTATGTAATTCGATGCACGTAACAGACGCGTTGATTGTAAACGAAGGGATTAATGAATGTAAGATTGAGAAAGTACAGTTCATTGTCTTTTGCCTTCCAATTTATCATTTATGTTAACTGTACGCATTTATGCAGTGGGAAACCATCCCCAAAGAATAATTGAATATAAGAATAATCCCCTATGATATAATTGGTCTTGAAATACATTGTAAGCAGAAATTTGTATAATTGTTTGGAATTGGTTCAATTTTGAACAGAAAGCTTCACACACTTAGTACACTTCACAATAGTGAACTCGAAGTCAATAAAATTGTTTTAGACGCAATAATGCATTCGAGAACCAATCATAATGGTTCCTTTTTACTTGCCACTCTATTGAAGCAAATCTAACTAAAATAAAATTTCTGAAAGTATTTTTAAATATTTGTTTGATCAGGGGATTTTTTTCCCATGGAGAGACTTTCTTTAAATACCTTTTTATTCCCACGGTATACGGGTCTAATATAGTTAGCTTTGATAGGTTATGTAAAGAATACTCAACATGAAAAAAGAAAATTATTCCCATTTTCTCATATTTTGAAATGCTTTTACCTGAAATTTAAAATCATAAATTTCATATTTTAAAAGTTTGACTGCATATGATTTTTAAAAATCTTGACAGATTTAAAGTTAGGAAGCTGCTGAGTATTAAAATTCCCCTCGGATATTAGAATTAAAACAGATATTAATCAAATTAAACCTTCGATACCTGCGATTCAATATTTTTATTGTCTCTTGTAAGAGATATAGATCTAAATAGCAGCGACAAAAATTGCACCCTATGGACGGATTTTCTGCTTTGTTTATTTGTGGTAATGTAGAACTTCAGTAGTACGTTAATTCATGTTTAAAGTGGAATTTTTTCAAGTTTCGGCTTAAGGACATTTTGAAAATATTAAATCTGGCTTTCCAATTGCTACAACTTTTAATATTTACTTAAAGTAAGAGTCTCATTTTGTGGGAAGACTGCCATAATTGTTTGTTATTGCTCTTTTTCGCGACTTCTAGGGCTTGTTTGGCGGTTAAATTTTTAACCAAACGATTTAGATAATCAGTAGCGGTTAAATTTTTAACGAAATGATTTTGCTAATTACGATCGCTCCATTAGAAGTTTAGCCGTTTTCTTAGCCATTTTAAATAAAAAGAATTAAACGAACTAAAAAAACACAGATTTCAACGATCTGTCTACTACTAAGGTGATCAACCGTCCTCCTTTAGGGAAGAAGCCCTCCTTCTATAAGTTCTGTTTTTCCTCGAAAAAATGCACACTAAATTATGCTACAAATACTTTTTATGCATTTATCATATTATAGTGTATTATGTATTATTTTTTGAAATGAATTAAATGTTTCTTTTATTTATATTTTTTAGCTTCAATTTATTTGTGTCCTCCTTTTGTTTGGAGCTAATGTTCCAGCTAAAGTTAGTCACCTTAGTTCTAAAGAAATAACTGATTCGAATTTGGCGCTTAATACAGTATCCAAATGGATTTGGCGATTGCTTACGGGAAAACGCTCTCTGAAACCAAAATAAACAAAACAGAAAATTCGTCCATAGAATACAGCGTAAATATTTAATGCGTGTTTAAAATTAAAATATGCTTAGGTAAAATTTATCATTCAATTATTTTTTCAATGTGTTTCCATAGCATTAAAATATTTCATACTCACTTTATGCCATCCATCCACCTTGAGGAATGAATCAAAAATTTGTGAATCATTTGGAATATTAAATTCCCCGGAATATATGGCAGGAACAGATGTTGAATCCGCTGTCAGATTTTTAGATTTCCATACGTTTATTTTCTGCACAGAATCAAAATCCAGCGGAACGGGAATCATTGTCCAATTTACAAGTGTTTTAGAACCTAGAGTAACATTCTGGATGATTCCCTGTCAAAGAGTATTAAAAGTTACAAATCTGAAAATCGTCTGCACAGAATACAGATAATTCTCATTTTAGAGGGAAATTATTATAGCTATTTGATAAATGTGTTTTTAGATATATAATATATAAAAGAATATATATTATATAGCTATAAATTATATAAAACTATATATATTTATATATTATATAGTTTTTAGCTATGTAATACATAAATATATTTTTAACTTTTCAATGGATTTCTGCTTTGTTTGTTTACATTTAAGTACCTGTGCTACATAATTCGGGTGTATTGCTAAGTCAATGGAATATTCAAAACGGAAGTCCAACATCCAAGCAGATAAAGTCAAAGTTTTTAATGTTAACAAACAAACCCAAAAAACTCGTCCATAAACAGTATGAAAAATCTTAAATCCATTTATATCTCCAATTAATTAGTTCTAATTTATTTTTTCAAATGATAACTATGAAACTTAGAATTTTACTCGTATACGTTGATCGTAACATTTGTTCTCAGTATCGGCTACCAGTTAGTTTTTCGTTCAGTTTGTAATTTACAATTGGTCTTTGTAAGTCTTTTCATAAAATTTGTAGTAAACAGAAAAGACGTATGGAAAACGTATTTACGAGACACAAAGAAGTTCACTTAATGTTGAATCACACAGAATTCAGTGTTTGCTCTTGAAAATCAAAATCGGTTCTTTGCCTACATCTAATGAGCAGAAAATACAAAAAAAGAAAAAAACTCTCAACTTTGCATCTCCACATTGACAGTTATTCTACATTTTACAATTAGCATTAAAATTTATTGGCGTTAATTTAGGCCAGTTGTGAAATATTTCAAGTCGAACTAAGCGATTTTCAAAGGGCTTAATTACATTTGTTTAACGTAGATGAATAAAATAATTTTAGATCAAGGTATTTTTAATTATAGTTTAGATTTGAAAATCATAGTTTTGAAGGAAAAAATAAATAATTATTTGCATTTAGAAACGGTCTGATTATTTTAGAGATTTTAAAAAATCAGAATGTAGAATTCTGTAGATGACGAGAGATTGTATTTTCAAAATTTATGACAGAATCTACAATATAATTCTTTAATTATATCACATAAGTTTCTAACTTTTCTGTCATGAATGGCACCAAAAGCAACACGTCCTTGGTTTTCGACCAGGATTTCGATGTCTTGACCTTTCAAAACTTGAACTGGAATACTCTCGACCCTTTGTTCTCGGCTGAGAACTCCTTGCAGTACCTTTTAGAGAAGTACATTTTTTATACAACAAAATCACAATACCAGAAAATTTTATGAATTATTGAGCAATCAATAAAGTAGCTGTTCATAAGTGAATTTTATACTGCAATACATAACGGAATGAATAACTTCAAACGAGAAATTAATCGCCTCATATAAGTATTCTTCGAATATTGGTCTTGAAGTGATTTCTTTCTCAAAAATATAATCAAAAATATGTAGGGACAGGCTGGGAAATTGGGAACAAGTGGTAATTGGGAACAGTGACAACAGAGCGCACTGGTCAGGTACTAGCGAACTGAAAAGCATATGCTTTGATTAACTCTCTGAACCCGGCTAGAGTGAGAATTCCAGTACCTCAAAAACTGAAGTAAATTTTCGTTCACGAAAACAGAATGAAATCCTTCCTTTCTTTACAGAAATTCCGGGAGGACGACACCCAAGTTTGGGCGATCAATTGTCAACTAAAAAAGGAACCATTTTTATCCCGTAAAATTCACTCTGGCGCCCGAAACCGCCTGAATCCGGCCTCTTTCGAATGGAGCGGCTTGAGGCTGTATAAGGCTCATAGAGTTCAGATACTCTAGAGGAAGAAACAAAACACTCTCCTGCTTTTTTCAATGTTAATTGGTAACGTTTGTTACTTTTAATTGCAACAGTGTTCAGAAAAGTGAAATCAATATTTCTTAAGTTTAATTTTTCTTCACTAAGCCGGTAATATGCAAGCTAAGTTGCTAATTTATATATTTCCTAGATCTCTAGGATAAAAAGTTTGCGAGGAAACTTCAATTTTCGTCTTTGGATTTCATTTTGAGGAACAGGTTAGTGTTCTTAATTACTCCTGACAATTTTTACTGCGGGGTAGTTGACAACAGGCTTCTAATGTAAAAGAAGCCTATATTTTTAAAGTATTATGAATAATTTATTATTTGATGGGAAGCAATTTTAAATCTAGAAACGGGGTTGCGTTCTGTTCCGTCAGTAAATTCACTGTTTTATGTCAAAGCAATTATAATTTAAAACGATTTACCATGTGATCTACATACATATATCTTTTAACGTATGAAAGTTCTTTATTAATAATGATATGAAGCCATTTGACTTCAAGTATGGAAGAAAACAAGAAACTGATGACGAGAAAGAAGAAAATATGACTTTGATGGAGGAATCTGAAGATGAGGATTTTGGCTCCCTTCAACAAGAAATGGAAGTTGCGGGGTTAGAGGAAGTAATTAACTAGAATCATACATGGTTGATTTTGCAACAAATCTGTTTGTTTTGATCGGTAACGTTGGAGGTGACAGAATGAAGGCACATTATTTGTACGTCTGCGGGATTCAAGAAGTTGACTGTGGTGAATATTATATGACAGATTAGAGAACCACTAATTTGGATAAATCAAAATTTGTTTCGGTGACGAATGACCAGTTTGCCATTTCCGATAATCAGTTAAAATTATACTTCCAGATCGTATCTTTGAAGTAGATTGTAGGAAAAAATTGCTTGGTTTTCAGGTACTGTGAATGTCAAAGAAAAATTAGTAGAACAGTGAACAGAACGTTCGATTTCAAGTGGAAAATCTGCTTTCTACTACTAAAATGAACTATTTGTTTTAACTAATTTTTATGTGTGTTTTATAAGTCTTACCCATTTCCTTTTAGTGTGTCATAATATTGAGTTATTTCAGTTTCTACAAAGATTCATTTCCCAACGCTTCCCGATAAAATTTGAGTTCAAATTATTATAAATTACACCAAATTGAAGGTAGTGAATAGTTCCAATAATTTATATTTGATATTCAATGAAATAGAAAATATATATTTGCTGAAAAGCGTTCAAAAAACAGTATTTTGTGATAATTGGGAAAATTCAGTCAAATGTATTTTAAGGCAATATACAGTAGTTTGTAATCATTTGAAATGTATTCTTTTCAAATCAATTCGTTACTGTGATTAAAAGCCGAAATACGCGTTCCCAATTACCCCGTAGTCTATGAGGTAATTGGGAACACTTCGGGATGAAATAAGAACACTCCTAAAAGTGAGGTTGATTAATTAATAAATTATTTTTCAAAGGCGGCATTGTTTAATAAACCCTGCAGAATATGTTAATACACTCACAAAAAATGCAGACCTCTTCTCCATCGCATACTATCCTTTTAAAGAGAAAAAAATTAACAGATTCTGCAAAATTCGTTCCCAATTACCCCCAACTGTACCTAATAGGAAACTACCATCTAGCATCACTTAACAACTAAGAATAAAACACACCATCATATTAATTTAAATACTTGTTCTGAACATAAAAATTTGTTCCCCTTAAACATTATTACTACGTAGCATATGACTTACTGGAATTCTTTACTTTCTGCGATCGACTGCGAAATTCAAACCATAACAGTTTATTGAATTTTTATATTTGCAAAAACAGAATGTTTATTTTAATAGGAATACTTCTGGATGAGATTTTAAAAAATTGCTTTTACGATTATTGATTTTTAATAAAATAAAAATTGAGCATTCTAATCTGAAAGAATATTATTTATTTTTCTCATATGAATTACTTTTCTCCACGGAATGAAAAATATCCCATTAATTTTTTTCCGAGTAAACCAAATGTGTATGCCAACCAGAATTAGTTATCCTAAAAATCGTTTTGAAATTCTCGATTTTTTTCGGAATCGGAACGTTTGCAGCTTTCGTAACGAATATAGACACTAGATATTAATTCCAAAGTTTTCTCTGTATGACATATCTTGCAGAAAGCTTATTGGAGAAAAATAAATCAATCCTGATCATTTTTGTAATTACAGCGAAACCTGGTTAATTCGAAGTTGACTTGACTACAAATAAAAATACCATTTATCCAAAAATTCGAAGCAAGAAAAATTGAGCAATTGGGTCTAAAAAGGAGTACAGAACGAGAAAACTAGAATTTTAAACTAAAAATGTAAGTGACGATTTATTTTCAATATTTAACAGTTTTATAATAAACAATATGTGATTAATAAACAATAAGTAAATTTAATAAATGACGTGATAATTTATAATTTTAAATAATTTCAATGAGTAACTAAGTTTTAATAAAAACACTATACAGTACTTTGAGTACACCAACTGCACATTGTAAATTCAAAATAAACAGTATAATTCACCAATTCCCATTCTAACATGTTCAAGGTTTATTTTTAAAAAATCAGAAAACCTTAATTGATTTTTAATTGAATATATTGTATCGTAAATAAAAACTGTATCGTATTATATCGTAGTTGTAAAAGTTCCTAGTAAGGTAAATGCTCCAGTAGTGGGCCACTTAAGGGTATTTCCTCAATTATCATCTAAACTTTTGAGAAATTTCGCTATTCTGTATTTTTTTATGGTTGTTCAAACTTTTATCTAAAATAATAATCACCTGAATTATCAAAATAATTGTAATATAATTTTTTTAAAATTAAAAACTTAGATCACTCCTATGCACCAGAAGTGGGCATAGCAAACTTTTGATGTACCAGTAGTGGGCATACCAAAAGTGGGCCACCCAGATTTGTCAATTGTGCCAAAGAAAAAAGAATAAAATCATTATATATTGCAATAATAAAATATATTAACATTATACACTATAAAAAATGCAATAAAAATGGCTTGATAGAGGTGAAATCTTTTATTTATAGATTCTAGTCACATGAGATATACATTTTTTCTCTAACACCCAATTTTTTTTATTAAAGGTATATGCTAATTATCGATCTTTCATTTTAAGTTCTGTTTGGGGCATTATGGATATTAAATCTTGATATTTTATGTTGAATAAATCTTTTTTTTTCTTTTATCATCTTCTCTCTGCAGCCAGAAAAGGGCCCTTTTAAATGGTGATGGAATATTTTTCGATGGTCCAGCAATGTGATAGTTATTATTGCCTGCCTCGTTACAGAGCCCAACTAATTCTTGAATATCAGTCTTTTCCTCAACAGTACTATAAAATATTATTTAAGTAATTGGTCAGAATGTTCCATTAGTGGGCCATTAGTGTATCAGAAGTGGGCCATGTGGGCCACTACTGGTTCTGATAAAAATAAAGAAAATCTAATTAAATAAAAAGACTTTACAAGATATAACCTTCTTATTAAACATCACAAAACAGTCTATTTGAGAGAAAGCATGTGCTCCAGTACTGCCCTCCCTAGGCCCACTACTGGAGCATTTAGTAAAACATTGATCCAAAAGTGGGCCACCCTTCACTATCCATAAATTATCAATATTATTTAATTTAAAGATAGTTTATAATATATTCATTATATAATCAAATAATATCAATAACAATTCATTTTAAAAACAAATAGAATGTATGCTAAAAAATAGTTGAATGAAGAGTTACCTCTTAAGGAAATCACTAAGAATAAACTAAAAATGCTTCTCTCAGAGAACAACTTCAGCAACAAACTTTCTAGCTCCTAACTAAACAGGAAATAAAGGCTGTGCCTTTGGTATTTAGTTGATAAGGGTTTCAGCCTACCAGAGGCAGATCTCTTATTTCATTGGAATGTTGGAATTTCTTGTTTTTCAACTTAAAAATTCAAGTGGCCCACTACTGGTACGTGGCCCACTACTGGAGCACTTACCTTAAATTAAGGGTCTTAAAAATTATTAATTACGATTACTGAGGAACTTAATTAAAAAAGCAATTCAAAAATAAGCACAATGCTTTGTAATTTTTAGTTCCGACTTTGAAATAACGAAAACAAATTCAAATTATAGACAATATATTGTCTATAATTTGAATAATCAAACTCAAATTATAGACAAAATTATTGACATTCTGTTAATAGGAAATTCAAGGAGCCAGAGAAAAAATTCCAATTACCGGCGAATTCGAATTAGAAATGTACGTACTATCCAATTTCTACTATACTATATAAAAAGTATTTATAAATGCATGCATTCATACCTTATTAACGTAAACATGAGCTCGATCGGCGATACCTTTGACAGTTAGAACCACTGGATCAGGAGTTCGAAAAGATACAGTTGTTTTGTACAGGACAAAACCATATGGCTGAAAAAGACCATTTTGAAAATAATTCAGAAAATGAAATGAATTTATTAAATGCATTCATATTTATTAATTTCTCATCGTATAATATATTCGCCTATCTCATAATTAAATTTATGTTATTTTAGTTTCGTATATTTTAAGTGCTTAAAATATATGAAATGAACAGTGACTTGCGTAAACTATTTCTTATTTTATGGAAATTGTTCGTAGATATCTGAGTGGAAAACGAAGCTGACGATTTTTAGATAATCTCAGGCTCATACTAAGTAGTAGCATAATTCTAGCATATTAGTAAAGTTTTATATCTTTGTAGAAAAGGAACCAATGTCTTAAATCTATCGATTTTGAAATTTTGTCACCTGTTACTTTAAAACAGTAAAGGCATTGAAGGAAAGGCCGAAGTTCGACCTTCTCTTAGTTGTTTTTCGTAGATTCCAAGTTTGAGGTTTTCGAAATGGTCAATGTCTAAGTAACAATTACAGCTAAATCTCTTTATCATGTCATTCGAGGGACTCCATATAGGACGCTCCAAAACGATGTCCTTTAGAATCTTGATTCAAAATGCGATAATTTAGTTAAACCGTATAGTGTAACGGTATAGATCTGCTTTTTAATGAGATTACATGTTCATTTTCCAATATTACTTTACTTAAACTGACAGACAATATTAACGAATTCTAAAATACTTTAAAATTCGAAAAATTCCTACTTGTAAATAATAGAGCTTCATTACACTGAATGTTAATTATAGTACTTAAATTACACTTGGTGATGATTACAGCACTTGGCTTGAAAGGTTGAGCAATCACACACACGGATTTCTAAATCTGTGTGTATGATCTCACAGGATTTTTTTCAGGATTTGACAGCACTGTGAAGTGAAACATTTTTTTTAACATTTACTTCTTACTTTATTACTTCCTTATTATTTAATTTCTTCTTACTATTTAAATTTTTATATTTACTCTTGTTTTATTTTTCCTTTTGTTATTCTGTTGTATTTCTTTATTATTTTAATTTAATTTTAATTTTTTAAATTTATTTTTTATATTTTTTTTTATATATTTTTCATTTTTATTTATTTATTTTTTATTTTTTTAAATTTTATTTATTTTTAATTTTGCCTCAAAGGAAACACTTGCACGACGTATCAATATTTCTTTCTCCCAAACTTTTCTTAGAAAAAATCATAGTTTCAAATTCAGATTGAAAAGTTTTGAAAACTAAATTAAAGAATAACGAAACAAATATGAATATCGCATGACCTTTCATTGAAAATTAGTTTTCATCTTGCTAAAATTACTTACGTGAGAAAGATCTTCAAATGACAGCGGATATGGTGAAAACACGGAGTAATCAGACATGGACATGAAATCCCATAAAGACATCACCTGGTAAAGTTTGATTATAAAAATTAAAAACAGCTAAATTGAATTATAAAAACTGAGTATGACCAAAGAGCATAAAATTATTAGACAAATATATAGTGGCTCTTACTGCTACATCAAATGCCACGTTTTGCTGTGTTTGGGTTTCTGACATATGGCATTTTGATGTATCAGCAGTGATGATATGTAAACTCTGTCCACCAAAATCAGTTTGTTCGGGTAATCGTTTTTACTCTCCTTCATAGAATTGTAAATAAATTATATGGCACGTGCTTCCGATTCGGTAATTTTTTATTATTATTTTCTCTGAGTGGCAACGATGTAGAATTTGACATTCAACTAACGGAGAGAATCAACACAGTCGATCATTGCCCAAGATTCCGTGATCAACGACTTCAGCTCTTAAAAAGAAATTCCAGATTTAAACCCTGTTTACTCCGATACATCCCTCTGAAGCCTGTTAAATTTGGACAAGAATGCTAAGATCAAACTGAGCGCACTTGAAAAATTCTTCCTGTCTTGGAATGGCTTCTAGTTTTCATTTTCTCTCGTCATATTCTTTGTTTAATTGTTTTCCCCCTTGCTTTTACTGTTTCGTTAAAAGTTTATTTTCATATATTCGCTTGTAAAACTGCTTAGATTGTTCCTCTTCTTGTTGTAGCACTAGTAATGATGCCGAGCTTGTGCTTGTAGCAAAAGTTACAACTCTGTTCAATAAATAAATAAATAAGCGGAGTCGATATTCTTAACTCTTTAAACTGTTTCGAATTTTAGACCGAATCAGTCAATGGGAAGGCTGTCGTGCTTGTGTATGTGAACACGATGACTCAAAATTACAACGAGCTAGATGGAAGAAATATGGCTTGGAGTCTTTTCATTAAAATTATGAATGTGTATCAAATTTCGGACCGAAATGGTCAAAGTAGACTGTCTTTTCCATATGTTTGCCCGTCCTATTTTCGAAAGTGTGTGCGGCGGCAGTGAGAGAGTGTGTGCGGCGGCAGTGAGAGAGTGTGTGCGGCGGCATTGAGAGAGTGTGTTCTTCTGCAGGAGTCCAATTGAAGTGATGTTCTAGAATCCAGATATTTAAGTTCCTCTGGACCTTGCTTTTCAGTTTCTGCTGGCAGTTCCAGTTTCAGTTTCAGCTTCTGCTGAGGTTTTCAGTTAGCAGTTCCATGCTGTCCAGAGAGATGCTTCTAATGTTGATCCTTAGAATAAACTATCTCTTGGATATGATCCGGAAGCTGCCATCGAACTGTGTTTTCAGTAGCAACAATTACCTTATTCTTTTTCATGCTGTTTTACTTTTTTTACTTTTGTTATGTTTATTGTAGGAATATTTGTTACACATCCTCGTCTATTGATTTGCGACGAAGTACGACTGGTAACATGTGTATCAAGTGGGTTAAAAAGTTCTTACCTTTTTCATAACTATTGCAGGAAGCTGCATTTTGGGAGATGGTTGTGGTACCGGACCTGGCGGTAAAGGAAAGAACTGAAAAGACGATTATTTTCAGTAAGCTGTCTCATACAATAGAATTAAGCAAAATTGAGACAAGATGATTAAAGTAAAAAAAGAGAAGTAATATACAGTGGCTCCCAAAAGTGTTCGTACACTTACGATTTTCAATGAAATAGGGCTCTATCCATTAATTAAAATTAATATTTCAGAATAGGTATTTAATAATAAGATCTATAATCTATTCTTAACAAAACTCCATGAAATATTTTAAAAATATAGTAAAACTTTATTTTTGAGAAATCAATAATCAAAAAGTAACAAAACCTTTATCTCACAAAAGTCTTCGTACACTGAAATATTTTCGGATAAATTCATAATTTAAATTATCGTCTGTCGCTTTGTTTTTATTTTTGCATTGTGGTGGCATTTAAAAAATCGTTTGGCTTTAATTTTTGCTTGCTTACATCGTAATATTCTATTTATTATTTAAAAATGGTTCGTAGTCATAAAGAAACAACAATCAGCATTCGAAAATTGATTATTTTTCATCATGGCAGTGGTAAATCAGTTCGGAATGTCGCTAAATTAGTTAATTTATCCCATTCTACATTGCAGTATGTGCTAAAACGCTTTAAAGAAGAAAATTGGATCGAAAACAAGGTAAGGAAAGGTCGACCGGCAAAGTTAACAAAACTTGATCAGAGATTTATAATTAGAAAATTTGTGAAAAATCCACGTTTGAGTGCTTTAAAAGTTTCTGCAGAATTTAATGAAAAATTTTCTACTTCAATTTCACCTGAAATTGTTCGATGAGTTCTCAGAGCAGCTGGATTAAATGGGCGATTTCCCGTAGAAACTTTTTTGTTAGTGCCAAAAACAGAAAGCTTAGGCTTTCCTTCTCAAAATCAATGTTAAATAAACCCGAAACGTATTGGAATAATGTCTTATTTGCAGATGAAAGCAAATTTAACATTTTGGTTCCGATAGACGTATAATGGTATGGAAAAGAAAAAATGAGGGACTTAATCCCAAGAACTTAGTTGGAACAGTTAAGTATGGCGGTGGAGGGGTCCTTGTGTGGGGGTGCATGTCAGCATCAGGACTAGGTAATTTGGTATTTATTGGTGGCATAATGAATCATGCTCTTTATTTAAATATTTTAAGAGACAATTTAAAATTTTGGCACAAAATTTGGGTATTGGAAACAACTTTGTTTTTTATCAAGATAACGACCCTGGTGTCTCTATAATTGTCTACAAAATTTGAAAACACCATCTCAATCGCCATATTTAAACCCAATAGAACATATTTGGAGAGAACTGGAGTTTAGAGTATGAAAACACGACATTAAAACAAAAAGCGAAGTAAAAACAGTAATGATGGAAGAATGGATGAACATTGATGCAGAAGTTACAAACAAAACAAGTGAAATCTATTCCCAAACGTTTAAAAGCTGTTGTGGCTGCTAAAGGATATCCTACTAAATATTAATTTAACGAAAATTAGAATACTTACTAATATGTAGAGATTTTTTTTAAGTGTACGAAGACTTTTGTGAGATAAAGTTTTTGTTACGTTTTGATAATTTATTTCTTAAAAATAAATTTTTACTATGTTTTTAAAATATTTCATGTAGTTTTGTTAAGAATAGATTATAGATCCTATTATTAAATACCTATTCTGAAATATTAATTTTAATTAATGGATAAAACCCTATTTCATTGAAAATCGTAAGTGCGCGAACACTTTTGGGGGCCACTGTATATAGAAATAGTTAATAACTAAAAATTTACCCAGGTACAGATAAGATGACCATTTTGATTAGCTTACAATGACCTAGATGCGTAAACATTTTGTACATTTTTGTTTTGGTTCTATTTTTTTCTTATGTGGTGCACGAAAGCAATAGCAGATTCAAACAAAAGCTCTACGGAATATATATTCTATTCCTAAATATATATTCTTTACATAATACTGTACAATAAAAATCAGTACGAAAATTAACGATTCTAAATAATGCGAAAAATCTTCCTGATCACTTAAAAAAATTCTGGCAACATGATAGATTAAATATTTTGATTAACTATATTTTTTTATCCAGAAAGGAGTGCGGATGTTATTAGAATGTTCAATATTTAATTCAATTTTTAATAACTAAATTTTTAAGTAAACCCTTAAAAGTTTTGATTGATTGTTAAAAACTTTCAGGCTGCAGAAATTCAGTAATTCTGTGAATGGAATAGACGCAGCAATTATACATAAAAATCAATTAATTTATCTTCTTTGTAGTACATTACAACAATGAAAAAGAAAGTTTAATACACGAGGTATTTTCATAATAAAGAAAAAAAAGTGATCGTATTTCTGAAAATAAAAATGTCTTATTTCTTTTTTAGGAAAAAAGTTTTTCTGCTGATAATTTTACAGAGACAAAACTTACTTTGCCAATGGCTTTCCGAATTGCATAATATTTGCTCGTGGGGTCTCCAGCTTCATTTAAAGGAGCATCAAAGTCATAACTTGTTATAATCGGTTGAAAAGTACTTCCAAGGTTCGAACCTAAATAAAACGAGCATTTAGTTATTTATTGATAAAAGTTTATTTAACAACAATAGCATTTCATTACACAAGGTGCATCCCTGTGTTTAGAGCTATTTGGCTCCTTTCCTGTTTGGTTGGTGGAGGTGAATTTTATTTTTTTAAGAAAGGGAAAAAACAAATAACAGGTACAAAAACAAATAATAATGAAAACAGAAACATACACTAGACAGAACAACATAGAAAACAAAACAAAATGGAAAAAATAAAATAAAAATACGCAGAGGAAAAAAAAGAAGAGTCATAAGTAGCCGGAAGTGTGTGTCAGTCCGGGTGGATGCGTGCTCAATGATTATCCTCTACAATGAGATTATTCTCATTACATATGAAGCGCATTAGGAGTCGAAGTCGGGTTCTTGATAAGTTATTAGTGAGAATGTTTTCCAACCACTGCAATTTAAGTGACACTGTAGGAGTTTGGAAATGCCAGGAAAGGGTAAATCGACATTTTGTGGCATAGTGCATTGGATCTCCTTTTCCTCCGCACGAGCAGTTGTCATGTGTTCGAAGATTGAAGCGATGAAGGTATGTAGGGAAGGGCCAGTGTCCTGTAACGAACATTAGCTCTTCTCTATTCCATCCTACTGGCTTGTTTGAGACCCTAGGCCTATATCGTGTGTAGTGCTGCCAGTTTCTCCATTATCACAGTTGTCTTGCCAAATGCTTAACAACAACAGCAAGAGGAAATGTTCTCTCCTCTCGTATCTCGATTGCTTCTGTAATTCCAGAGGATAATGAAGATGCGTTTTGGAAAAGTGCTTTCTCCTGTTGATGGGTTTGGTCCTAAATTTGATACAGATTTACAGAAGGTCGATCTTCATCATACAATCTTTTGGTAAAATGATCACACGCGAAATTTTATTCACATAGATGGCTCCGTTTCTGAGTTATGGTTTTCACACACACACATACACCGACAGACGACCTGACAAACATAGCGATATATGGGGGTAAGTCATTAAGTAAGTCACAAAAGGTAAGAAAAAAATAATTTACCATGATAATCACTTGGAAACAATTTTAGTTTTCAACATAATCTCCACCAATGTCGATGCACTTATCCCGTCGTTATCAGCGCCCCAAATCCAGCTGAATGAAATTCTTTGGGTTGCTGTCTCATCCACAGTAGGACTTCGTGTTGAACGTCGTCATCATCTGAAAAGTGTTAGCCTCCAAGATGTTGTTTTAGTGGACCAAACAGATGGAATTCGCCTGGTGCTAAGTCCGATTGGTCAGTGCTACAGCATCCACCTTACAGCTCAGACTTAGCCCCAAGCGATTTTCATCTGATGACGACGTTTAACACAAGTCCTACTGTGGATAAGAGAGCAACCCAAAGAATTTTATGCAGCTGGAATTGGGGCGCTGATAAAACGGCGGGATAAGTGCATCAACATTGGTGGAGATTATGTTGAAAACTAAAATTGTTTCCAAGTTTCATGATAAATTATTTTTTTCTTATCTTTTGAGACTTACTTAATGACTTACCCTCTTAATATCATTGTTTTTTAGACTCAGGGAAGTCTCCGAAGTAAAAAGTTGAGAATAATTTTATGACAACTATATTGCGTTCTCTTTGTCGGCTGTAGTGTCGTCCTCGTCATCTGACCACTGTTCACAATTTCGAAGTCTGTAAGAAAAATATTATGCTGATTTTTTTTCTAATTTTGGCTACGAAATTTTAGCATTCGTGCAACAACAATCGGCGACTTTTTTTACCAACATTTACCCAATAATTTTGTAAGAATTCTTTCCAACACTGGGTAACCATACGTTAAATACAGGACAAATTATACTCGCAATATCTTATAGTTTTAAATTTTCCCCCAAAATAAACAAAAGAATCACGAATACTCTATACTCTATTTTAACCGAAATATTATTTCGCAAAGATATGAAATCAACAAAAGGCAAAGTGCTTTAATTTAGTATCGAATATTTTTATGTATAATCACTCGTTAGTTGGAATAATTTTCATTTTTAACCCTTTAACTTTCATTGGTTTCGCAGTGAAACCACACATTGAGCATTTTTTACTGCGCATGCGCGAAACGCAGCGTAATTTTTCTTTCACATCTTAAGAGCCAGATATGTAGGCAAACTTATATAAAAATTCCAGTTCAATACCGTTAGTATTCACAAAGATATCGGCATTGCAAGAGCTAAATTGCTTTCGATCTCCAAGAGAAACAAAATTATGAGGGTTCTTACACAAATTGATTTTTTTAAAAACCGAATCTTCCAAAGTAATAGGGAATTTTATGAATGTTGAATATCATAAATTAAATACATAATTTAAATTTCATTTCGATGATAACTTATTCGGGGGGAAAATAGCCCGTTACCGTTCATTGGTTACACTGTGAAAGCACACATTCCTTGAACATAAAAAATGCCATTTTTTTTTCTTTTACATATTTATAATCAGCACATATCTAATACTCATTTTTGAAATAAATTTAGTAATTTTCAAAACGAAACGTGTAGTGAACTGTAAAGAGTTATATGGTCGCGATGTTTCTATAGGATTTAAGATCTATTGTATGATATTGTCAACCTGTTTTGTAGTTTCTCCTTCATAATTGTGATAATTAATCCAACTGAGAATATAAAATTTAAATTGTGATGCTTTAAAAACAGCTAATAGACACAGACTGCATGCATCTATTGAATGTTGTGCTTAATGACGGGTTAAGCGTGCTTGAAGAAAGTGAGACTGTCGATTTAGAGGCATTATTTCCAGGTGGGAGAACTTTGAGATTTCTCTGGTAGGTTGATGAGTATGTCAGGAGAAATCTGGTGTAAAACGGTTGGCGGCGATATGACTTCGAGTGAAACAGAAGCGATCAAACAAGTAACGTCGGGCTATGAATTTCTCCAAACAGGCACAGCGCACAGTAATCCAGTTTTCTCGGCAGAAGGTGTTAGTGGAACCGACATTTGCAGTCAACTGTGTTTGGAGCAGTGTGCGTGGCGCGTAGTGCAGTTTTTGGAAGATGGCCGCGAATGTCAGGAGAAATCTGGTATCAAATGGTTAGTGACGATGTCTTGTTGAGTGAAACAGAAGCAACAAAACAAGTAACGTCGGGCTATGAATTCCTCCAAACAGGCTCAGCTGGCAGAAATCTTAATTTTGTCCGCAGAAGGTATTAGTGGAAACGACATTTAAAGCCAAATATGTACCACGAAGTTCGGATTTTCGAATGGTGCAGTTATTTTTTTATTCTAATGACTGCTGTGATTGACCTGGTGGTGGCATTTCAGCTTTGCCGTGTCCATGATTAAAACCACTTCACCGTCAGAAAACCGTATAAGAGACATATACTCTGTCCTATATACATTCGACAATAAAGATCGGTTCCATTAATACTTTCTGACCAAAAATTGGTATTACTGTGCTGTGCGCCTGCTTGATTGAATTCATAGCGCGACGTTGTTTGTTTTGTCGCTTCTGTTACACTCAACGGCATATCGCTGCTAAGTTTTTATACTAGATTTCTCCTGACATAAGCATCCTACCACAGAAATCTCAAAGTTTTCCTACCTGAAACAATGCCGGTAAAACAACAATCCCACTTTTATTTAGGTGTGCCATATATATTTAAAATCCTATTGTGGATTTGTAGGTTTTCCATTTTATTTGAATTAATAATAGTCAAGAAAGTGTTAATAGACTGCATGATCGATTCTATACTATGTATTTTAATCTCAAATTTGTCCTAGAGATTTAATCAAAAGATACGCGAAGCCTTTTGTAGTAAGTTATATAAAACAATATATACATTCAAGTATCCGTTTTTAACCTTCGAATGGTAACTTTGAGTCAAATTGTCTCCTTTTCCCATTCAAACTGTGAAATCTGCGAAGTAACGTTACCATTCCAGTGTTAATGATGTCTAAATGCAGATATTCTGCGAAGAGTGAGTTAGTACACTTCGCAGCACAAAAGGAATCCTTTATCACGTTTTTCTGCTTATCGAGTAAAGCTGCAAATAGATTTGTGAATTAAGTATTAAAAGCAATTTAAATGTGTATTCAATGCATGATGATAATGCTAAATTATACAGCACTTTTGGAGAATCGAGACTTTATAAATTATATTGTCATATATCTGAAAATAAGAAAATTGTATTGATACAAGCAAATAATTAAATGAAAAAATCATTCATACAAATATGAAATAAGTGAATTGGCCAAAAAAATATTGTACATCTTTATAATGAAGAAAATTCATGTATACATATATTTATAATTTTAAAATGATTTCTCACCTACTGCAAATCCAAAGTTTGTACCTCCGTGAAATGGATATCTATATGAAAGAAAAAAGCCATGTTCTTACTGCTTTTAAACTAAATTTTGTCTAAACTAAAATTCGGAACAAGGTATAAGATTTAAGATAGGAGCCCAGTATAAAGCATATTGTGACAAAATCGTCTTGTGGGTGTACGTGAATGCAGTCCAATAAGCAGGATTTTAAAAAATAAAGCTCTTTATTTTACAAATATTCTAAGCAAAGAAACGTAGCACAAGTATTAAAACAGCACTTGTAAAAATTCACAACAGAGATTACCAACAAATCTCAACACAGCGCTCAAAGGTTTCTTGTTAGCTCACCAGCTTGCTTCCTGATCAAAATCCAACTCACTCTTCTTGGCTTGAGAGCTTGCTTTTAAACTTTTTCAACAGCAAGTGACATCATTACGTAGGAAGTGACGTAACCACCAGAAAGTTCATGAAGCCGGTAGAAATAGGTTGAAAGTTCAAGGTCCTTCTAGAAATTTCCTTTTGTCGCCAAAGTCGCCAAATCTGTCGCCATCTCGCCAAATCTGTCACCAAGATCGCCAAATTTATCGCCATGATTAGCATCTCAGAGAGACAACTTTATAGCTTTGTAACAATACTGTATACGTGTAGAATTTAAGTAAAAATATAAAAGTTTTCGATGGCTACAATTGTTTTAAATGGCTTATTTTAAGTTGTGATCTATTTGACCTATTATTTATTACATATTATATAACACGATGGAGGGACCAGCGGGAATCGAAGATACCCAAAATCTCTGAAAGAATTTATAAAAATTCAATGTGACCTCACCAAATAGAAGGCAGTAAACCAGCGGGCGAGTTCTCCCATCGACTCTCACGTATGGTTACACTATACGGCACGTTCTGTATTTAGCTCTGTATTATAATAAGGAAAAGTGAGTATGCTGTTTCCCTTATATTGCCGTATCGATTGCAGTGGCGTAGCGATAATAAGTGGCGCCCGGGGCATAACATTAATTTTTCGCCCCCTCATCATACTTGGTTTCAAGAAGTGACAAATACGCATTTACGTCATTAAGCCACTTCACGCAGAAGGCACTTGAATTGAAGGTAAAATAGGTAACCCCTTTATCCGCAGTCTGGTCAGCATACAGTGGTATAGCGAAGGTAATCGAGAATCGAAAACGAGTTACCCTGCCCAAGGATCAAGGGAAATATGAACGATAGACGTCGCGATATTAATTGGAAACTGAGGGTGGAGTCCTATTAGCCGTCACCGGCCACGGTCCAAACACTCCCGAAGGAGGTACGTCCCGTCATCGGAGTGGAGGTAACTCAACCCCACACCGTTATTATACCCACTAGGGAAGCGAAAACCCGCAGGCGGCTTCTCGTCTACATAGCTGAGGTGCTTTCAGGGTATGATGTGCATGCAGAAGCTATTGAGCGAATTACGTCACTTTGTTCTTGAGCCGGCAAGAGAGGAACCTAGCAGTGTGTGATAGATGCGTTTTAATTGGTACGCATCTCTTTGAATTTGATTCTTTGTCTAAATATTTTGCAATCGCCATAATCTACAACGAAAAACCTTCTGATAGTCATTGGATTCTGGGTTACAGTAGGTTCGAATTTTTTTATCCACGCGGGAGGAGGAGAAACATCACCTTTTTGGGGAAGTATACGAGAAAGTTTAGGGGGGACCACTCCCGCTGGTTGGATTTGCAGTTTCAGAGGCATTTCGGATAACCTGGGTTTCGGTTAACCCGAGTTCGGTTAACTGAGGTTTTACTGTATTTCGATATTTTATTAAAATAGTGAAGGAAAATAACTTTGTTTGATTTTATATGGAATTCGCTTAATTGGGGCAGCCGTTTAATTGGGCTAAAATACCCTAGTTCCAGTGTGCCTTCCTTAAGCAGTATCGACTGTACTTCAAATTCTCGAATGACTCATAAAAACTTTCTTTTGCGGTTGTAAGGCTTTTTTTTATTATGGCACACAAATAAGAATTTTTATACAAGCTTTTCGAAAATGCATGAAAGGTAAACTTTATTGAGGCTGAGTCCATTATTTTGATCAACCTTTTATTCATGTTTCTCTAAAAGTCTCTGTCGTTTAAATTAAATTTTAAATTAAACCACGCTGCCAACAGCCATGACATTTTTTACCAGCAAAATCCAGAACTAAAAAAAAGATGTAGTAATAATTACCACATTATTTATTTGATAGTACTGTGAGACTTTTATGAGTTTTCTATATTTGCTGAGACATAAATTATTTTTAACTAACTAATTAACATTCCTGATTCAGTTATAAACTGAGATTTTAATCCTTTCCATCAACATAAATTTTTCGGGTCTCCGAATCTAAATTCAAAATAATATATCCACATGTTTTGGAAAATCATAAACATGTCATGTATACTCTCAATAAATATCTCAATCTGTAAGATCTCTTCTTTTTCTCGATTGCCTTCATGGGGTAACATGTTATAATATATAAATTGCCAAAAAATATTTTTCTAAAGATGCACTTGCATGGGGCAACACGTTATAATATATAAATTGTCAAAAAAAATATTTTTCTAAAGATGCACTTTAAGATTCGTCTCCATCTCTTCATTATCTATATGTAGAGAGTGTACAACAAATCTACAGTTTTTGTCCAATCTTAATTAAATTTGGCACATGC